>JAJOHK020000160.1:0-38551 GCA_022457215.2 Leucocoprinus gongylophorus
AAAAAGAACTGTTTGAAGAATTATTGATAAAATAATAAAGTAAAAAACTAATATTAATAGAGAAAACAGGATTCTAACAGCAGCCATATAAGTAAACTTTGTATAATAACAATTGTCTCTTAGCTAAAGCAAGTCAAATATATATTGTCCTTCTTATCTACTATATGTAATCTAGCCTGTCAAGTCAATTCTTCTTTGTTTCCAACTCAATTCAGCAGGATATACTGTTATTAGATTTTCACAGACCATATAAAAGTATATAGTATTAAGATATTATTTAGCAAACTCATAAGATGAGATCACTATAGCAATTAATGAATGTTGTATGATTTTGCTGATCTTCTTGAAGATTTATAGCAAGTATTATCAAGAGTAGCTTTATGTCTACTATCTAGTAGAGTCTAAAAATAGTAGCAATATGACTGTGAACAGTTGAGTAGAGAGTAGCCTATTGTTTGGGTAGATTCTCTTGGAAATTATAGAGAAAAATAAGAATATTTAGATATTTGTGTTAGAAACACAAAGATTGAACTCTATTTGATTTTCTTCTCTTCTTGTTTCTTTTTAGTCTATTCTATTTTTAGAACTAGAATTAAGAATCAGTGGGATATCACAGGTCATGATCATACTGTTACATGATCACATGACATGATGGAAAGCAGTAGAAGGTTCTAAAAGGAATAACATCATACTATGTATTATACATATGTTAGTCTTAAGACAGACACATGATCATTTAGAGTAGACTAAAGTAGTAGCATATAGACTAGTAGTTGTAGGTATATAAGATAGATAATCCTGTATGGAGTTTTCTTATGTAACCTAATACAAGATTTCTTTTCCTGATCAACTCTAAGGTTATTGAATTATAACATTTTAAGTCAAGAGAGAGGAGATAACAGCTTGATATTATGGTGAATTCTCTTTAGCTATTTTAAAAAGAGTATATATATGACAATTGCTTGAAATATCTTACACAAAGATATACATATAAAATTCAGTACATCTTAAAAACTCTTATTTCTTAATTTTAGTAATATAAGTGAAATTTCTAAAAGCTTCAGTACTATAAGCCTATAACTAAGATTATGTTTGAATAGCTGTGTAATAACTATCAAAGTATATATTAATAGGGAGACAAAAGTGTTTATCTTGTTATTATCTTTATTCTTAGTGTCTTTATTCTCTTTAAACTTGACTCCAATATTAAAAGTACTATCTTAACTTCTAAACCATCCTTGACATTAGTACTACTTATTCCAATAGCACTTAGCACAGAACTTAACACATTCCGATTTTTATTATTTATAGACCTAGATAGTAAAGTATCTTGTAATAAACCAATGTGAAAGTTGTAAAAGTATATTAATCTAAAGGCTCCTTTCTTCTTTAATTAGAAGATGTAAGAAACTACATAAAAAATGGTGAATGAATAGACATACAAATAGCTCTAACTCTTTTTAATTCTCCTTTTACTAGCTAGTCTACCTTGTTCTAGGAGATATTCTAGAGTACTCAATCTTAGAACTTCTAGTAAAATAACTATATACATATTCATATTTAAATTGTATATATATACATAGGGTTAGTACTAGTGTTCTAGAACCTACATAATTACTATTAATCTTATATATAAATAAACATAGTTTTTACTAGTATAAAATTTCTACTTTGGACTTTTTAAAATACTACCAACTAACTCTTTAATCTACACTAGCTTCTTCTTTTCTAAAGCACAATGATATAACACTAGTAAAAGAGCTAGATCAGTGACTTAGATTTTAGTATCAAAATATACTACTACTACATCTCCCCCAAAATACCTATTACACAGAAATTAAAAGCTTCTCTATGCTTGTTCTTTTTTTAGAAATTATCTAGTATTTTGAGACAAAGTTTGGAAATAGTAATCTATGGAGCCACAACTTTAGCTATTGCTTGGTTATTTAACAAAAAATATAGTATAGTATACATAGTAAAAGACTAGTAGTAGAAGATAGGCAAAAATAGAAGATAGAAGGGTTCTTGTTTAGAATTGAATCCCATTCACTAGGTTTTGAAAATTTGGATTGGCTTAATTATTAACTTTGAAAATGACTCAAATGCCTCATTATAAAGATTCATTTCTATAGAAGTAGAACTATATATTATAATCTTAAGCTTGGCTCAGATTGCAACTTAGACAAAACTTGAGTAGATAGGAGAGGGGATAATTAATTGGTAAAGCATAAGGATACAGAATAGTATATACAGCTATATTATATATACCTAAATACTATGAGAAATACATATAATGTACAATAAGAAAAATATAAGGAAGTCTCTAGTACTATATGAGGCACTAACTGATCATATATTCAGAAAGTGTACAGTGCAGCTAATCTTTGAGTTATAAAGAAGAAACCCTAATACCTGTTGCCTATAAAGCAACCATCTGTTAGACATAAGACATCAGTCATAACACTATGTGAGAAAGTTAAAATTGAAATATACCATCATTTTCTAATGCATTTTGAAGCCATAAATCAAGAATACATTTCTTTCTCTCTTATATGTCTATAACAAACAGTAGTAAATACCACTTGTTAAATACTTTGTTATATAAAAAAGATTGTGATTCCCAATAGATAAAGATACAAAAGAGATTGGGCTAGTGTAACTAACAAAAAGAGATCACAAGAACAGGATTTAATGCAATAAAAATAAAAGAGCCTTTCCTACTTCACATAACCCTCCTCCTCCTCCTCCTCCTCCTCATCATCATCATCATCATCATCATCATCAAGGGAGGAAAACAGACTCCTTGAATGTAACAAATGTGGCTAGCAGT
Organism: Leucocoprinus gongylophorus; assembly: GCA_022457215.2. Lineage (NCBI taxonomy): Eukaryota > Fungi > Basidiomycota > Agaricomycetes > Agaricales > Agaricaceae > Leucocoprinus > Leucocoprinus gongylophorus. Next base: position 2,831 of record JAJOHK020000160.1, read on the forward strand.
ATTATCAATCCAAAGCCTCATAGAAAGAACCATCAAGGTTAGTAGTTGATAGGGAAGCATCAAGAGCAGATACCAAGCACAAATGAGACTGGAAAAGAACCTGCACCGCATCCTGAGGAGAAAGACCATTGAAATCAGAACAGGTGGCACGGGCAGTATCAAAAACCTCTTGCTGGGTCTCGAGATCACAAACAAGGCCACTATCAACCCAAAAAGTAGGATTAAGAGCATAATAGTCCTTGGCAACTAGGAGCTCTTTAGCGAACTCAGTTATCAAAGCATGGTAGTGAGAAGTAACGGCCTTGAGAGAAGCATTGGCAGCCTCCACACAGTTCCAAGTGGCGGCAAGGGTGCGCAGTCATGAGGACAGATCTAGAAACAGAGAAAAACATTAGCATAACACAATCAAGTGACAGAAAATAGAGACCACTTACAGGTCCAACTAGCAAAAGAGGGTGTACGGAGTTGCTCAGCCAAAAATTGCCAGACTGCAGCTGGTTTTTGATGGGAGCAGTGAGAGATATGCGAGGTAGCACACTCTTCACAGCTCTGGGAATTGTCAAATAGTTGGGAGCAGATGGCATAAATAGCAGTAACAGTGGTCCTTGGAAGTGGGGGACAAGAATGACAATGTTCAGAACCAGAGACAATGTAGGAGAGACACTTTAGCTCCACTGCTAGACCCTAGAAAGAAAATTATACAGAGATGATCAGCAATCGGCACTAGAAATCAAGGCCAGAACAGTTCTTACCAAGTTCTCTCAATAGGGTATGGAGAAGGGACCTAGCATAAGACAAGGGAGAGGACTCCCAGTAGAGGGGCCATGCAAAGACAACAGATTACGAGCTGGAAAATAAGATTAGAAAAGAAAAATGATCAGTAGAAGTAGAATGTACTTATGGACACTGGAGCAGGAGATTTCACCCTCTGCAAATGAAGCTGAGACGAGGAGTGCATCAGATGAGATGAGCGTTTGGCAGGAGGAGGCGATGGCAAATCTGTGAGAAACACTGGACTAGAGCGATGAGAGAGTGGACAAAGCCCTGGTTGTCTAGAAAGCGATGGAGGAATCACTAGATCATTCTCGAGACTGGGCTCAGGACCAGGATCAGAAGAGGTAGATGTAGTAGAGACTAGAAAGGACCTGTTAGTACTTCTCAAAAAAGAGACCAAGAAAAAGAATACTTACCAATTGGGGTAGAAACTCTTCAGATTGGGGAGGAAAGAGGAGCAGACAGAACTAAGAGGATAAAGTACGTAGAGCCTAAAGACCCTATGGACAAGTCAGAGCCATCAAAATCCAGCTGATCCTCAGTGAACTTATCCTCAGTGAACTCACCCAGATTACTAAGAATTAAGTCAGAAGAAGGTACACTAAGAGGAGGTGTAGAGGAGGACTCTGTGAGCAAGGAAGCGGGATCACCAGCCAAAGCTCTTAAAAGAGCCGACACCTGGTTGATTTCAGCCAAGACCTTGCTCATAAGTGCATCGTTAGTGGCAGAGGAGGGCTATTGGAGGATGATCCCCATTCGATCTTGTAGGGTGGCCTGGTGGTGTATTAGATGCAAACGCTCAGCATCTGAGCTCATGATCAAAGAAAAGAACAAGTTCAGAAAAAAGAACAAACCTTCCTTTTTATCGAAAGGAAACTCTTTGGGTCAGCTGAAACTCTTGGGAAAAGGTTGAAGAGGGCCATCAGAATTTACCCAAAAAGTAGGAAAAAGAAGCCCAGGAGTGGCTAGTAGGCTACAAAGAAAGATGAGCAAGGCACCCAACCAATAGGGTTGGAGTTGGCAGAGTTCTGATTGTTGATCAGATTAGCCAGAAAAGATTACCCAACTTCCCATGAGCGGAACTCTGCAATGTCCAAATTTGAAAAGACACTTGGCTCAGTTATTTGAACATCCAAAAGACAGAATCCCTAAAGAGAGGAGCAGTCTAGGATGTGGAGGACTCCTGAAAAAGTAAGCAATCATTGAGTTGTGACATTCAGAAAATAGAAACCCAGAGTGGAGGATGCTTAACTATGAGGTTTAATAATGTCCTTTGGCTAGGAGTCTGAAGTATACATGGTGACCTTGTCTTCTAGAATAGTTTCTAAACAGCATGTGGGTGAGTGGGTTAGAGGGTAATATCAACTTAGCTCAGCATTCCAGATAAAAAGCAATAATATTTGATGTTGAACTTGACATATATCTATTCTTTCTTACACTTGCAATACCAATCTTCTGTCAGAGATAGTGTATTGATGAGGTTTTACTTGGCTCCCTCAGCAAGGTTTGGCAAGTAACAATATATAACTTCTATCTTTGACATACTATTCCTCTCCTTCCTTGTCAAAGCATCATCAATAGACTCCTTTACTATTAAATGGGATTTGCTAGCTTTAAGACCTATAGATATACAATATAATTTTTGTAGCAGAAGTTTTTAATGAATGAATTGACCATATTAAGATAGAGCAAAATAGATACTCAAAGCAGTATTGATACTTAAATCTCTTCTCTGATGCCTTAAAACAAAATAGTAACTATTAGAATAAAGTAGATTCAAATTACCATCACTTGTTTCATTGTGCTAGGGATTGAGTCAAAAGAATAGTCACTAGATAAGAGAATGTCAGAGAGTCATCTTTTATAACTGATTATTATAGACATTACAGTACTCTCTATTAGAGTAATTATGTTGGAAGAAACAAAGTGTATAGTAGCATAGTTTAGTATGGACAACTGACAACTACTTATTTGTAGTGAATAATATAAAGAGCTGAGAAGATATGAATAAGTATAAAGAATTTTGTAGTATTAGCTGTAGACAAACCATAGTTGGAAATTTTTATATTGACTATCTAATTAAACTACTAATTGTAGATTATAACTAATAGAACTTGACTTTTATTATCTGTAATACTTTATTATAGGATTCTATATCTCTTACTCTTTTTATCAATCTTAATAGTAGTTATCCCAATTTGTTATCACTCTTATATCTAAACTGATATCTAGATATTATTTGCTATTAGACTAGATATTAACTTAGTTACTTATAAAAAGAAGTTTTATTGAGTTGATAAAAGCAAATTATTATAATCTTAAGTCCAAGTATTTAAAACAAAGAAGTATATATGTATTATATGCTCTACTATTAGCCTATTCTAAAGTATTAATATAATTCTTCTAGTAATTTCCACTATATTTAACTAGTTTTATAAATTTGCAACTATAATATATATAACTATTTTATAATATCATATTATGTCTTTATTATATTCTTATAGCCTATAGTTATCATATATAATATTATACTTTTTCTTTTACTAGTCTAAAAAAATTATACTATCAAATATAAAAATATAAAAATAAAATATAAGAGAAACTAGAAAGTTACAAATTTTACTTTAGAAAATCTGATATTAGCAAATAAAATATAAAAATACAGTTTATATCCAGAAATTATTAGAACTTAACTAATAGATTAGAGTGTAATGTTATATATAGTCATATAAGTATAAAATTATATTATAAGATTAAATAACTATAGAATATTATATAATCTACTGATAATGTTAGTTATAACTTTAAAATAGGCTAGTAGTTACTATGTATAGACTATAGTATACAGTATATAATATAAACTAGACTATAGTAGAAACTCTATTAAGTTTTTATATTACTTTAATTGTAATTTAAAAATTAAAACTAAAAGAAAGTAAAATATAAAAAAGTTCATAAAGTTAGATATACAACTATAAATACTAGAGAGAATTTTTAATACTATTTTATTTTAAGAATAAGAAATACAAAGTATACATATACTAATTCTTTTTTTAAAAAAATCAACAATTTATTATACAGGACTTGTTGGCAGACTGTAGTAACTACCAAGTAGTTATATACATTTAGATTGAAGTAACATAAAGAGTGGAAAAAGAGTAAAAGAAAAAGAAAGAAAAGAAAACTATAAATAGGAAGTAACTAGCTAAAAGAATATATATCACAAACTGATTAAGTACTCTAGAAAAAGAGTAAAATGAGTTATAAGCTTTCTTCTCAGACTCCAATAGTTGTTGTATTTTTTGTACTCATACAGTATGTATCTTCTTGTTTTAATTGAATAAAGTGTATAAGAACATGGAAAGTCTTTCCTAGAATCTTAAGCAATATTCATTGATAGGAGTGTGATTCACTATAGCTCTTGAAGCTTTTGCATATAATGAGTTTGAATAACCAAAATACATCAGCCATGATTCTTCTTTGGAATATATCAGTTCAATGATGTTGGGATTATTGTCAAGAAGTTTTAAGAAGTTTCTTCCTTTCTTATCTGAAACCTAGAACATCATTTTTCATGTATTGATGATTTCGTCACATTTGCTCTTTTAACTGAAATCCTATGAAGATTTACATAGGAAGACAGATAGTAGGTTGAATTTTTTGGTTTCTTTGTTAACTATTTTGTGAAGAAGCCATTTATCTTAACTTGGGCAGTCCCAAAATTTGAAAGAATTGTTGTGGTTTCTTCTGAAAAACTCTCTAAATCTCTTAGAGATAGACAATGTCTAAATCTAATATAGATAAATGGAAGAGTCAAATATTTTTTTGCTGTATATATGAAATCAGTAATAACAATAATATGTTCAATGTTAGTTAATTAAGTGGCCTAGTTTAAACCACACCTAATCACAAATAATTTGGCTTCAGTGAAAGTGATGTTAACAGCATGGTGAATTATCTTGACAACAGGAGTATCATGGATGTGAATATAAGCAATGGATGTGGTGACTTGGTTTTTGATACTAGCATCTAATACAATAATAGTGGTTTTGAGATTCACTGACACATGGAAAATGAGTTCATCAAGTTTGATAAGATATGTCTTTTTGACTTTAGCACATTTTCTGTTAGATAAATAAAATGAAGAAAAACTAGAGAATACATCAATTAATTTATTTCTAGGAGAAAATTTGTTACTAAAAGGATCAAAAGAATTAAAGATGCTATTCAACCTATTGTTAGCATCTATAATAGGACCTTTAACTTTCAATCACTATTTGAAAGTTAACTTTTTGAGCAATAGGTGATGATATTTATTGTTAGAGGAGTGTCTTGACTCTAATAATAAATTGATAATGTGATTCAATGGCAACAATTGAGTTCTAAGTTGTAATCTTCCACTGAGTTTTTGAAGGTGTAAATATATAGGAGTAAGGCCAGCAATTGCTTTAATGCCTAATGATGAAAAAGTAAGGAATGCTCCTAGAATCCATAGAGTAGCTCTTTATTATATATTTCTGAGAATTTTGAGTAGATATGCCAGGAAAGCTTTGTTATAAAATCACAAATAGAATCTATATAGCATGATGGGTAGGATGCACATCTTATATAAAAGGTGTTTTTGAGATGAGATGAGATCTCTTGACAAATTACCAAGCATTTTCATGCTTTTAACAGTGGAGAAAGCCTTGTTTGCATAAAAGTCAATGTGTTGATAAAAAGTTGATTTTCTATTGAAGATAGTATCCTAAGGAATGCCATATTTCTTTGGAATGGAGAATGAGGCCTTCTAAGATGGTAAGGTCTAAAAGAGGAAGATTGAAAACTCCCTGTGCCCCAAAATAATGGAAAAATTCTGTTTTTCCATGTTCAATAATTAGTGAAAACTGTTCAAGAAAAAGCAACATGATTTGGTAACTACAAAAAAGTTTAGAATTTAAAGTATAAAAAGACTTGTCCTGAAAAATGAAAAGTTCATTATCTACAAAATAAATAACAGAGATTGGAATTTTTAAATTTTTTGATCTTTGTTCAAAAATAGCAACAAGTATAATTTCAATAGAATAGGGAAAAGAGCTGAGCCTTAACCAACTCCAATATCAAAATTAAAGAAATGAGAAGAAAAATTGTTCCAAAAATACTTAGTCTTTCTACCTACTAGATAATTTCAAAAGAATTGAGAAATATTTGGGTCAAATCCAGCTTTGTCCAAAATTAGCAAAAGTAATAGATAATTAAGAGATGGAAAAAACTATACAATGTCAAATGCCAAAGTATTAGTTAAGCAATTCTTGACCTAGTTTACATGTATAAGATAGATAAGGACCATGATGGTATCAGTTGTAGGATGTTGTTTGAAACTACCCAGTTAATATAGGTGGATTACATTCTTGGATAATTTTTGGAATTGAAGTCTTTTATCAATAACTTTTTCAGTTAATTTGCTAAACATAAACATATTTAAAAGAACAATAGGCCTAAATATCTTTGAGATGTCACATAAAGTCTTATTATGCTTGGGAATGATGATTGAAGTTTTGAAGTGCAATGGCCAATGCTCTAAGCTTATACAAGTGTTAGCAATATTAGTGATGTTTTTAAAATATGATGAATTATGAATGATTACTTTGAAATGTCTCTAAGAAAGCTTGTTTGGTCCAGAAGTTGAAGTATTGTTGTATTTGTTGATAAACATTAGGAACTTTCTTTCTGAGAAGAACAACTATTGTTATAACCTTAGACTAAGCTCAGATTGCAACTTAGGCAAAGACTTGAGAGTAGAGTAGAGGAAGATGCAATTGGAAAAGCATTAAGATATAGTAGTATGTCTATACTATATATACTATAAGTCCTTGAGGATATCATTCACAGTACACAATGGAAATAAATTATAGAACATGAGGGAAAAGTAATAAATCAATGCCTACTATATAAGGTGCTGACTGAAATAACTTCAGCATAGCCAATCATACCATCATTGCCCTTGACCTTAGTTCATGCTGAATTCATGAGACATTGATCATAACAACTACAAAGCAGTTATTTTGTTTGGAATTTCTTCTAACAAAGCTGTATTGACTTGTTGATGTTGAGCCAAGTTGACTAATTCATAAAGATTCTGCTATAAATCATCAAGTTCAAGGCAAGGATGTCTATTAAATTTGATTGCTTTGATGGCAGAGAGCTTTCTTTTTTTGACCCAATTCATAAGCTCCTGTGATCCACTACTCTTACTCACAATTTCTTGGATTTTAGCATTAAAAATTCCCATTTGATCTTCTTAACTATACTTTTGAAGTTTTTCCAATCCTCCAAACATCTTGAGAACCTATACTTCTCTAATCCTCTCTGATATTCTTTACTCCACCATGATTTTGAATGTCTAGTAATATTGACCATTTTTGAGTGTTTGAGCCAAATTTTGTCTGTATTGTGTATGAACTCTTGTACAAGTTGTTTAAGGTCTTTCTTGCTTTTGATGTGATCTGGATTAAGTCTTTTGACAGACTTGATTTTAGTAATAAACCTCATTTCTTCTTTGCTATTTTTAATGATTGTTTGTTTTCTGGTTTGGGCATATTTCTCAAAAATCAAAATGTTCACCATAAGTGGAGTGTAATCTGAAGACATTCTCCATTTAGGATGAATAATATAATTGTCAAATTCCTCTGAATTCAGTCAGAGAAACATAAGATCAATAACTAAGTTCAAAATATTTGAGTTATCTGCATATCTAGTAGGAACTTGATTAGTAGCTTTAGATAAACAAATATTGAAAGAGTCTGTGATATCTGTAAGAGTATCATTATAGACTGAATAATGAGGGAAAAGAGGATCCCAGATATTGTCTCTAATATTAAAGTCACTAGTCATAATAAGAGCATTATTGATGTTAGCTTTAGTATTCTTGAGATACTTCAAAGCCATTTGAGAAGAATCTGAATAAATGTTTATCAAAAATTAAATTGACCTGCAATTGAAAAAGAAAATGCAAGAAATATCCCTATGATTAAGATATCCTTTCATAAAGAGAAATGAAAACTTGACAGTCTGATATGATTCTGGACACTTCATGAATGTTTAATGGGTTTCTAGAAAATATTATCATTCAATTAGAATGATTAGGGATATCTACCAAGTCTTTCCCTTCTTTGTTAGAAGAGCTAGGAATAGAGTGTATTATTGATCATGGTAGTTCTTGAATGAATATAATATTGAAATCTTTTTGTGCCTCTAAAATAGTACTAGTAAGCAAATTGTTCTTATGAATGTTTTGAGAAAATATTTTGAATTTCTTTTATAATTATGCTTAAAAACCACTTATAGCTAAGCAAATTGATTTGTTCCTGTTATCTTGGATTTCCTAATACTTCTTTGAGTGCTATTCTCTATTAAAGCAATGCTTCTAGAAAGAACAAAGATTGGAGTTGGCTTGATGATCACCTTTACAGATAGAATATTTAAAAGAGTATGGACATAGTTTCTCTTGTTTTGTTTCAAGTTTGGGTAGGTTAATTTTGAAATTCACTTTATAATACCATGTAAAATGTTAGTGATGTTCACTCTTGTGTGGACCATTGTACTCAATGTACTTTAATCCTTGAATTTGACAAGCAAAAGTAGTATGACCCTATTTCCAGCAGTTTTTGCACTGGGGGGCACTAGAATTCATGTTTGCATTATAAATGGTCACAATATAGCTTCCAATATTGAAGCACCTGTTAATCATATTCTTAGCCTTCTGTACACTTTGGGTATTCTAAATATCTACCCAAATGATAGCTATATCCTAATCATCCTGATTGGCTTATATTTTCTAGGCCTTCAACTAACAATAATGATTACCCAAGAGTTATCTCATACATTAATATGTAACTCTCTCATATGTACTTCTCTTTAAGAAAGAATATCTTTGATCATAAAGATATTGACTGCTTTTCATTCTTTAATAATGGCAATATTTTTTATAATGTTCTAGTTATGGCTAGTGACTCCAATATTAAAGATAAGAACTAGGATTCTTCATATCCCTTCCATTTGACTCATAGCAATGTTTTATTTGATATCATGGATTCTTTTGATCTTAAACTTTCATATCCTATCTAACAGGTTCTTACTTGTTATTCTGATAACACTAATGATACAAACTCAGTCATTGACCTATTTTTCCTTCATCCAAATTCCATTGAATTTGACAATTACATCATTATCTCTGAGCTCCAATGCCTATCTGATCATATTCTCTTAACTGTCAACATTTTTATTGTAGAAGAGTTCATTCAAGATAAATGGTTCAACATTTATTAGAAATAACAAAAAAGAAGAAAACTTCATTTCTGAACTTATCAAAGCATTAGGAAATATTGATATTTTGATTATTCCAGACAAGGTCTTTCTTAAACTCATAGTTCAAGAATATGCAAATATCTTGAAATCTATCCAGTATAAATTTGTACAATAGGTCAACATTACTAAATGATCTAAAGCTTGGTGGAATGAAGAATGTTAAGCCAAACTTAGGAATTAAAGGTCCTTGAAGTCAATTTTAGACTGGAAATCTTTTGAAGAAGTTGTCAAGAAGATTAAGAGATTATTTTTTGATGATAAAATCCAAGAAATCACTTCAAAAAACCATAGGCTCTGAGACCTTATAAATTGGGTCAGAAAGCACAAGCTACTGGCAATTGAAGCACTTTAATTTAATGGATAACCCTGTATTGAAATCAATAATCTTTGGCAGACATTATATCAAATATTTAATTCAGCACAAAATTGTCAAGTTAATCTCAGCATTTTAGATAAACTTCCATCAAAACCAACCTCAGAATGGCTATCTTTTTCAAATAAAGAAGTCAAGAGTACCATTAACAAATGAAATGATTTATCTACTTCTGGACTATATTGTATTTCTTGGAAACATTTCAAAGCTATTACCAAAGATAAAAGATCTATTATCAATATTGTCAACATTGCCAATGTATGTATTAATATAGATTATTGGCTATCTCACTTCAAAATATCATTGTCCATTATTATTACCAAGCCTAATAAAGTGACTTACAATTTCTTAAAAGTATTTCATCCTATTATCCTCTTAAATACTTTGGGAAAACTCATTAAAGAAGTTATCAGTGAAAGACTCCAATTCTATTCAATTTCTAACAATTTCATTTATCCTAATCAATTAGGAGGACACAAACAGTGATGAACTATGGATACAAACATATTCCTCACTTATTATCAGATCTGTAAAGCCTAGACACTAGCTTCTTTATTTAATACTTCTTTTTTATTTTCATTTGATTTATTTTTCCATTTTGTTAGGGTTAGTGGTGACATCACATTCATGCTGTCACACATCAGTCATATCAAATAACATAGTCATAGTAATGGTTACAAGAACATAAAAGGTTTTAGAAGGATAATGTCATAACAATGTGTCTTATACAGGTTGATCTTGAGAAGAACACATGGTCTTTAGGGTATGCTAGAGAAGTAGTAGTATGAACCATCATTATTTAGTATATAAGGCAGACATTCCTGTACAAAAGTTCTCTATTGAGTTTTTTTGTGTAATCCTATACAAGATTCTGCTTATTGACTAACCCTAAGATCTTTAAGTCATAACATTAGAACTCAATACCCTTCCTGAGACTATCCAGCACAGGGCCCTTTCTATTCACTCTTACTCTCTTACCATCCTCAACCAAAAGGCAACACTGCCCTTTAGTCAAGAAAAATAGCCAGACTCTAAGCTTAAGGGGAGTGCTAATCAGGTAGAGGAAACCTAGTCATTTGTTTGTACCAAATGTCAAGATCACAAGAAGTAGACTTTGTCTTTTTCTATTTTCTTTTTGCATTTTTATTTTTATTTTTGATTTATCTTTTTTTATTCTATTTTTAGAACTAGGGTTAGGGTTAGAGTGATGAGATCATGCTGTTATACAGCAGGTCACATCAGATAACATGGTCACAAGTCACATGATACATGGAAAGAAGTAGAATATTCTGGAAGAGATAATATCATACAACATGTGACACACATGTTGACCTTAAAGCATACACATGATCATTTAGGATAGGCTAGAAATAGCTCACACAGACCATTAGGTATTAGTATATAAGTTAGACAATCTTGTACAGAGTTCTCTATTGAGTTCTCTTGTGTTAACCCAATACAAGATTCTATTCTTTGACCAACCCTAAGGTCTTTATGTAGAAGTGTCATACTGCAGTGTTCCCTTGTGACCTGTCTACACAGAGAAACAACATTGTCCAGTAAAGAAAGTATCTAGCTTAGAGATTCTCTTCTTAGGGATATTAGCCAGGAATCCATTAGCTAGTAAGGTAGTAGATAAGTAGTCAGTAAACAAGGTAAGGTAGATATGAAAAATGTTACTAGCTCTTACAGAGGAAAACATTAGAGTCAGAATATGAGTCAGGGAGTGAATCCAATATAGAATTAGTGCTCTCTGACAACCAGTCATCATCACCTGCATCACTATTACCACTACCATTATCACCCACAACATTACTACCACCATACACTATAATTTGACATAACATTAACTTGAAACAAGTAGTTTGACAACAGCAGAAGCAGCTAGCAGTGCCACAAGCAATAATTGCACAAGCAGGGCTGGGAGGAGCAAAGAGGGTAGTAAGATTCACATGACCCAATATACAAGTCAAAGTAGTAAGGTCACAGAAGTTCAATAGGAGTTTCAGAAAAGTGGCCAGATTCATCACAGCATGCAAGCTGTATGTACAGATGAGGATGAGAGGAACACCAGTAGAAGAACAAATATAGTAGATACTATCATATATATAGGGGAAATCAGTAGATGTCTGGGAGAAAAATATGCTGGAGAACTTGGAGGAAATATTACTGGAATATGAAAACATAAGAGAATTTTTGGTAGACATCAGAAAAGAATTTGGAGGAGAGGACAAGAAATTAGTAAAAGTAGCAGAGTTGAGAAGGTTAGAGCAGGGAGGAAAAACAATGGAGAAGTTTGTATAGGAGTTTAGAAGGACAGCAAGAGAAAGTAGGTACACAGAAAGGTTATTGGTGGAAGAATTTAAGAGGGGAATTAATGCCACTATACACCAGAAGCTCATAGAGTCAGAATAGCAGCCAGGCTCAATTGGGCAATGGTATGATAAGACAATTGCCCTGAATAGGAATTGGAGGAAAAGCAAGAGAGAAGAAGAGAGGCTAAGAGAGCAGAGAGACAACAGAGTACTAGCTTCAACGGTGAACTATGGAGAGGCACCACAGCAACCATAGTCATGGCCCCAAGTGTTATGATCTAAAGCTCAAAGAGTTAAGCGATAGAACAACTCTTGTATTGAGTAACACAAGAGAACTCAATAGAGTTCCTAGTACAAAGTGTCTACCTTATATACTACTACTCATGGTCCATGCTCACTACTGTGCACCCTACCCTAAATGACCATGTGTATGACATGAGGCCAATATATGTTGTCCATGTTGTATGATATCACTTTATTCCAGAACCTTCTACTCCATTCTCCCAAGTTCCATGATCGATCTTGTGACTATGCCATCAACTTGTGACTGATGTGATAGCATGACTGATAGGCCCTAACCCGAGTTGTTCTAAAAATAGAAAAATAAAAGAAAAAGAAACACAAAATAAAATAAAAAATGAAGAGTGAAAATAAAAGTCAAGTCTATCATCAACGATCTTGATACCAAGTCTGGCCAAGAAAGCAAAAGCTCTCTCAACAATAGGCTCAAGCAGGACCTGTTCCAATAGAAGAAGTGGAAAAAACAAATATAGTAATGGTATGCCCTAATCAGAGGGTAGGGTTTGCACAATGCAATCCATATACTATGGAGATAGACAGAGGAAATAGGAACTGTTACAACTGCAGGAGATTTGGGTATCTGGTAAGAAATTGCAGGAATAGAGAAACAGAGAACAGAATTGGGAAGGCAAGAAGACTGGAATATGGACAAAGGCTGGCAACAGAACAAAATAATGGATAATGTAATTTAAATGGGGAAGAAGATCTAGTAGTCCTTGACTAGGTCTCAATAACAATAGGTTTGCAATGCTCTCTAGAGTAGTAGAAGATACATCTATATGCAACCTGAATAATAGAGACATGTTAAGAGAAGTGATGATGAAAATTGGATTGGAAAGAATTGATATACAAGAAGAAGTGATAGTAGAAGTCTTGTTAGACAGTGGAGCTACAGGATTAGTAACGAGTTCAGAATTTACAGAGAAGCAGGAGTTTAAATGAGAAAGAATTGAAAACCCAATATATGTAAGAAATATGAACAGGACATTTAATAAAGAGAGGCCAATTGAAAATACAGTGGAAGTAAATATTTATTATCAGGAATATAGAGAGAGGACAGAGATAGATGTCATTGGGGGACAAAAATAGAACATAATCTTGGGAATGCTATAGTTAGCCCACCACAATCCTGAGATTGATTGGAGAACAGGGGAATTAAAAATAATGAGATGTCTGGAGAAATGTGGAAGGCAGTGGAGACTGAAACAGGAAAAGTTAGGGCAGCAAAAACAGAAGGAAGAAGAAGAAAGGGAAGAAGCCAGGAAAAAAGAGAGAAAAGACAAAGAAAAGAAAAGAAAAACCAAAAAAGAAAAATAGAAGTAAAAAAAGTAGCAGAAGAATAGGACATTTAGGACAAAGAAGAAGAAGTGGCAAAGTCAGAGAAAGAAGCAAATAAGCTGGTTCCAGCAAAACTCCACAAGTGGATTTATGTCTTTGACAAGAAAGCCAGTAAAAGAATACCTACCAGGAAGCTGTGAGATCACACCATAGATATGAAGGAAGAGTTTGTGCCAAGAAAGGAAAAGGTGTATCCATTGTTGAGGGAAGAAAGGGAAGAGGTGCATGAGTTCATATCTGAACAATTGAGAAAAGAGTATATTAGACTCTTGAAGTTGCCTCAAATAGCACCAGTGTTCTTTGTAGGAAAGAAGAATAGAAGAAAGAGGACAGTGTAGAACTATATATATCTTAACAAGTGGACAGTCAAAAATAACTACCCTTTGCCTTTAATTTTGGACATAGTAGAAAACATAGGCACCAAAAGTGTATTTACATAAATGGACCTGAGGTGGGGATACAATAACATGAGGATAAAGAAGGGAGATGAGTAGAAGATAGTATTCACTAGCCCAGAAGGGTTATTTGAACAAACTGTGATGTTTTTTGGATTAATGAATTCACTGGCAATGTTCCAGACCATGATGAATGAGATTCTATGGGATCTTATCAACACTGGTAAGGTAGTGAGTTTTATTGATGATGTAATTATTGGAACAGAGGAGAAGAAGAACATGATGAGCTGGTGGAAGAGGTAGTTAGAAGATTGGCAGAAAAAAACTTGTATATGAAGCTGGAGAAGTATAAGTGGAAGATGAAAGAAGTAGGATTCCTAGAAGTGGTAATAGGACTGGAGGGTATAAAAATGGAAAAAGAAAAAGTGAAAGGAGTGCTAGATTGGCCAACACCAAAGTGTGTCAAGGATATACAGAAATTCTTGGGATTGCAAATTATTACTGCCAATTCATCAAAGATTTTGTGTCCATAGCCAGATATTTGCATAACCTGGTGAAAAAAGAACAGAAGTGGAAGTGGACAGAGAAGTAGAAAAAGATATTTGAGGAGCTAAAGAAAAGATTCACAAAAGAACTGATATTAGTGGCACCAGATTTAGATTTAAAAAATGAGGATGGAAGTAAATGCATTGGACTATGCTATGGAAGGGGTGTTATCAATAGAGTGTAAGGACAGGAAGTAGAGACTGGTAGCTTTTCTCTCAAAATCTCTAAACAAAACAGAGAAAAACTATGATATTCATGATAAGGAGATGTTGGCGGTAATAAGAGGGTTGGAAAATTGGAAACATTTACTACAGAGTACCAAGTACAAATTTGAAGTCTAGATGAATCACAAGAGTTTAGAGTACTTCATGAAAGCACAAAAGTTGAATTGGAGACAAGCTCACTGGGCCTTATATCTGTCTAGATTTGACTTTACCTTAAAAAATATGCCAGGGACAAAAGTGGAGAAGGCAGACAGGCTAAGTAGAAGACTAGATTGGAAAGTAGGCATAGAAAAGGATAATAATAACCAAATATTTATTAAGGACTGTTGGTTGCATAGTTTACATGAGATAATAATAGAAGGATCTGAAGTAGATATACTAGAAAAAATAAAAAAGACTAGGGATAAAGACAAAGAGGTAGTAAAAGTAGTAGAAGAAATGAAGAAAGTAAGAATAAAGGTAGTAAGGAAAGAAGAGTGGCAGTTGGAAGAAGATTTGGTATTAAAAGAGAACAAGGTGTACATACCAAAGAATGAGGAATTGAGAATAGAGATAATATGATTACATCATAATGTGCCAGTGGCTGAACATGGAAGAAAGTAGAAGATGACAGAGTTGGTAACAAGAGATTATTGGTGGCCAGAGGTAATGAAAGATGTGGGAAAATATATGGAAGGATGTGACATGTGTCAGAGGATGAAAAATAGGATGGAAGTGCCAGTAGGAAAGTTAAAGTTGAGTGAGGTGCTAGATAAGCTATGAACACATCTAATGGTGGACTTCATCACAAAGTTACCAATAGTAGTGGGAAGGATGCAATCCTACTTGTCTGTAATAGGTTGTCAAAGATGACTCACTTTGTGGTAACAACAGAGGGAATGTTAGTAGAGGGATTAGCAAGGTTGTTTAGAAACAATGTATGGAAGTTGCATGGATTGCCAGAAAGTATTATGTTGGATAGGGGACCACAGTTTGCAGCAAAGATGACAAAGGAGTTGAATAGGATATTGGGGATCCAAACCAAGCTATCTATATCATATTACCCACAAACAGATGTGCAAACAGAGAGAATAAACCAGGAACTAGAACAATATCTTAGGTTCTTCATGAATCACTGACAAAAGGACTGGCCAGAGTGGTTAGCATTAGCTAAGTTTGCAGTAAACAATAAAGCACATTAAACAACTAAGGTACCTCCATTTGTGGCAAACTATGGGAGAGAAAATGAGAATGGAGTGGATTTGAGTAGAAAAGAAAATGTAAAGAAAGCAATGGAGCTTGCAGAAGGGATGAGAAATATGCAAGAAGAGGCAGGGGCAGCATTAATGAGAGCACAGGAGGAGATGAAGAGGCAAGTAGATAAAGGAAGGAAGAAAACTAAAGCATGGAAAGTGGCTTGATCTTCTAGATGATGATCTTCACAACATTGAACTCTTGTATATTAAAAAGAGATTATTATAAAACAAACTACTGACTTGTTTGTAATATCTAAACCTTAGATATACTCTCAGAGATTCAGAAGTAATTCAGAAGTTCAATCATGATGTCAATGATAAATATTGATGATAAATGATATTGTTAAATCTGAGGTCTAATTCAAAGTATTTATACAAAATAGTGATAGTCTATGCACAAGCTGTTTTCATTACATGATGAAAACTTGTACCTAGTAGGGTTATTGTCTGCTATAGCAAATGTCAGGCTAATTTTAGAAGGAAACTAATTGTGTTACTATATTGATATGCTTGCATCTCTATGAATACTGATCTTCATATAATATATGATATATCATTGGAAACAGTTTAATAAGCACTTGTATTGGAAAGTCTAATGCAAGTTTAATCATGTAAATCTGTCCAGCCATTTATAAGACATTAGCTAACAAAAATTTTACAGTTACTGATGGCCTGATATTTCAATTGTTTGTTATTACTTTTGTACATCCCACATATAGCTTTTTAGTACAACTTGGTTTGTGAAAATTGATTTGCTAGTTGAGAAAATACAAGCCAAATGAAGTTTTTGACAGGAATTGTGGATTAAGCATTTCAAATACTCAAACTTGTTATATGCAAGAGTCACTCAAGCTATCACAAAATATGCTTCAATAGAGGAATATTGTCTAAGATTTTTACTGAGAGAAAGCTTTAACTGTCCATACAGATCTTATCTAATTAAAACCAGACATCACATTCTTTATGATTGTAGAAGGTTTAACAAATATTGGAATCTTATGAGGAATATAATTAGTCAACTAGTGGCTTTCCTTGAATTCAATCCAAGGGATTTCTCTCTTCATGAAGATATTACTTGGCAGCCATTATTTATACTGCAAATCAGCCTGCAGATCTACAATTATGGAATAGTAACTTCTGTTCTATCCTTATTTTTGATATGGATGAATATTTGAAAGATGGTGCTAAAAATATCATATGTTCACTTCTTAGAATTGTAGCCTTCATTAGGCAACACAAATTAAAAAACAAGACTACTGAGAACATTTCTCAAATTTCTGAATTTGGCTTTGTGGTATAGGATTTCCTCTTAGCTATTTATAAATATGGCTGGAACAAACTTCAAGCTAACAAAGATTAGCAATCATTCAGGCAATGTGTTTCTATACAATTTAACAGGAAACATGTTAACAACTCAGCTCCAAATAAGATAGACAAAAATAAAAAGGCAAATATTTCTAGTATTCTTCTGCCTATTCCCCCAGCCCAAAAAAAGTATATTGGCCAAGTCTAGATTTTTCAAAGGTAATCAAATATCTAAACTAAACCAGTTATCAAATATGAAACAACAAATTCTATACTCAAGCATCCAAGAGTAATATTAATGATATAATGAAAATCAAGAATGCTTTTCCAAGATTATTTCCTAGCAAAGTCTCTGAGATTCACAACATCATGTCCAAATCAAACTAAAAAGGTAAATCTAATGCTAACATGACAATCTAAGACCTAATCAGAAAGCAAATCATTATTTCCATAAATACAAATAATGTGAATAGAGCTATGGTACAATCCAATATACATGTGACAAATATCAACTAATTGCTTAAATATATTAAATTAGATATTGTTGCTGATTTTATTTATTCTAACAATTAGGAAATCATCATTACTACTAATAAGATAGTATCAACTTCAAATATAAACACAATCTAAAAGTACATAAAGAATTTGAATAATGTCAATTTGTTATGATGTCAAAATTGCAGAAAGTGGACTTAGTTTCTTTTTATTTTCTTTCTCATTTTTATTTTATTTTCAATTTTTCAATTTTTCAATTTCTAGAACTCTGGGGTTAGGGGTAGATGTGATTGGTCACACTGTCACATCAGTCACATCTAATGGTGTGGTCACAACATTGATCACAGAACTTGAGAGAGAAGAAAGGTTCTGAAACAAAATGATATCATATAACATAGACACCATATGTTGGCCTCATGCTTAATACATGGTCATTTAGGGTAGGATGCACAGTACCTAGCACAGATTATCTGTAGGAGTATATAAGGTAGACTATTTTGTAAAGAGCTCTCTATTGAGTTCTCTTATGTTTACTCTAATACAAGAGTTTGTTCTTTTATCCAACTCTAAGGATTTGAGATCACAATATATAACCTTTAGCTTGGCTCAGATTGCAACTTAGGCAAAGACTTGAGTAAAGAGTAGAGGAATGATCAATTGGTAAAGCATAAGGATACAAACTAGTATATACAGCTATATATACCTAGTAACTAAGAGGAGTACACCTGTTGTATATGAAACAAATAAGTCATAAAACATAAGGAATATACAAGGAAACAATGCCTACTATATGAGGTGCTGACTAAGATAACATGAGACTTGGCTAATTATTGAGTTTCAAAGAAATATCCCTAATACATATAAAACATGTTGCAGCCACATTGTGAATATAAGAGGTCAATCATAATACTAATATCTGCTATAACAGATAACAGTCCTACTAGATATGAGTTTTGATTATGTGATAGAAATAGCTTGTGCACAGACTATCACTATTTTGTGTAAATACTTCTATATCTGACAATTAGACCTTAGACTTAACAACATCAATTATCAATTTTCATCTTTTTATTATTGACATTTATATTAATCTTCATCATTATTATAATCATTGCTGAACTTCTGAATCACTTCTAAACCTCTAAGAGTGTGTCCAAGGTTCAGATATTATAAATAAGTAAGCAGTTTATTTTGTGATACTATTTATGATAATAGGGTCTGGTAGAGAAGATACTTGTTAACCAAGTATTAGGCCTTCAGAAGTGTTAGTTAGCTTTACTATATTAAACACTGAATATAACCTTCTCATGAACAGGGACAGCTTTAATCTGTAAGATATTAGAACTTGCTTTTCTACAATATACATACCTAGATGCCAATATACTAGCTTAACTGATAGGCATATAGTATAAATATATATAGAGTCCAGATATATCTTATTGCTAGGTCTAAAAATGAGAATAAGGATGTAATATCTGTTGTAGTACTTGATCATGTTGTTCTACAATTTGTAGATAGCAGCCTTAGCTTTATCTAGTATAGATATTACCATTCAAAACTTAGAATTTAGTTAAGAAATGAAAAAATAAACCTTATATAAGATTTACCTCCTAGTACAAAGTGTTTATTTTATATATGCTAGTTAGTTGGTCTATGAAAAACTTTATCTAACCTATCCTAATGGCCATGTATTATTTATAAGGTTGATATATAGTAAACATGCTGTATAACATAATTATTCTAGAACCTTTTTACATTCTTCTGTATGACATATGTACCACATTGTGTAATGGTTCATAACAATCATGTGTAATATTATGCTAATCCATATCTCCAAGTTCAAAGTAAAATAAAGCTTACTATTTTTAATATTAATAATGGACCTTGTCTATTTTATAGACTGTAATACTCCTTCCAGCTTTAATTTCTTTGAATATAGTTCAAATTTCATTTGTGGAAGATATCAGGTATTTGAGAAGAAAAGAAGACTACTATATGAATAAGTATATGTAATTATTATACTGAAAATTGGCCAAAGAGAGAAATTTATGCCAATTGTCTTACTATTCTCTTACAAAGAGCTGTAAGTACTGATTAAGCTTCTAGTTGACTTGTTATATTTACTTATCAGTTTGTAAATACATTGTTGATATGGATAATTGTTATAATAAAATATTTCCTTCTTTTGACCTTTTAAATCCTGAATTTTCTCCTGGTCACAGAATTATTGACATTTTTGCTAGTTGTTTCTCTTTTCATTTTATTTAGCAATTGCAATGACCAAAATCTTGAGTCATGAATTCAACAACTTAATCATTTGGCCTTTGAATCTTCAAGTACTCCATCTAATGCACTCATTATCATGAATGCTAGCATCAAGAACAATGTTGCTATCTCCATTTCACATATTCATATTTACAACAAACCAGTTACCAAAATACTTCACCATGCTGTGAACATCAATAAGCACTGAGGCTGAGTTATTTGCCATCAAATATAGCATCAATTAAGCTACCAACCATAATAACATTTTGAAGATCATTGTCATTACTAATTCAATTCATGCTGCAAGAAAGATACTTGATCTGACCTCTTATCCATTTTAAAAACACTCAGCAGCTATTCTTAATGAACTTTGAGTGTTTTTCTCTTGCTATTTGGAAGAACTCATTTGAATTTTGGGAATGCCCTAGTCAATATAACTGGTCTTCTTATAAAGCTGTTGATGTTAAGATGAAATTGTTCAACCCCATCATCCTGTTATTTCCTAGCAAATCATCTTAGAACTTGAGTAAGAAGAACAAATATAATGACCTTGTCAATAGGTGGAAAATGATGTTCTAAGCGTTAGATACAAAGGGTAAATATTTCCTTGATCTTGTTGACAATAACAACAACATTATATAATGGTCATACATCAAAGGCAGTTCATGGCTCAAGTACTTTGGCCATTCCAACTCATTATGTACAAGAGCATCAAGAGCAATTACTGATCATGCTCCAACTGGTGAATATAGACTTAAGATCTTCTAGTAAGTTTTATGTGTAACTTGTATAACTATGACTTTGACTTATAACTATCATATATAATACTATGTCATACTTCTCTTAATTAAGTCCAAATAATAAAATAAAAGAGGAAAAAGAGATCAACTATAGAATAAAATAAAAAAGAGAAATCAAGTCTAAGTCTGAAACTCTGATATAGTAGGTAATAAAAGATTGACTTTAGATAACTTTGGTTTGGCTTTGGAAATGAGTTTGATAATATAGTTCTATTTGTGGTAAAGTATGTTAAAGCTCCCTTTAGCAAAGACTGACTTAAACTATTGAATATATGTAGGAGCATTAAATCATGATTCTCTGAAACATAGTTTTTTAGAAAGCCTCTAACATATATTGGAAAGAAGTGGCTATGGCATAGAGATTGAGAGCTGAAAATTCTAGAAGTAGATATATCATATAAATATGGTCTCCTAATGTTTCTTGATACTTACTAAGTGTCGTGGCAACCATTAGTCACAAAACTAATAGAGACATAAGTAATAAATATCAAGAGTGGATATCATTGTAAGAATCACAAGAGAACTCAACAAGGAGTCTCTGCTAAATTGCTACTCTATTTATATAAATTACAGATGGTTTGTGCTACTAATAATTAACCCTACCCTAAAGTCTATGCATTATCCATGAGTGCACCATATGTTCACCATATGTTCATCATAAGATAGATATACCATTAATATACTCCTTGACATTATCCTTCTAGTCTGCTCTCACCTAGTCTAGGCCTATGACCTCACATCATGTGATATGTCATGTGACAGCAGCCATGTGCCTCTTCATCATCAATAAAAAGAAAATCAAAAGAAATATTAAATCAAGAAAAATAGATAAAAGAAAAAGAAAAATGTTAGTGTCCAAGTATACTATAACACCAAGTAGAAGAAGAGATAAGTTTGTATTCTCAGATTTATTGACTAGAATGTAAAATGAACCAAAGTAACAGATATCTAGAGCATATATTTTTGGCTTTTCTATTTTCCAGATAAATTAATAGCTAGAATAATAGATAGAGTAATATGTTATAATCATTTTTCTCTTATTCCAGTCAACCTCAAAGTTGTGCTCCTTAAGCTATATGAATCCAAGAATAAAATTCTGCTTACTCTGACTTGATACTGTGAAAAAAATTTATAATAGTGTTGTAGCAACCACTTGCCGGAACGGCACTTGTGATATGCTGACTTCAGCAAAGCTCTCAGTAGGCTATCTAGTAGTGGGGATTACAAGAGAACTCGACAAGGAGCCCTTGCTGCATTGCTCCTCTATTTATATAAATTACATGTGGTCCGTGCTACAACAATATTAATCTGCCCTTATGTCCATGCATCATTCTCATGTCCTATTACTCATCTACATGTGTTTTCCTTAAGACCACTATGCTTTCTATATGTACCCTGACGTCATACTCTTAATCTCCGCTGTACATGTGCATACCATGTGTACACTATGAGGAACCCTTGTCCCTTGATATCATCCCTAATCCTAACTCTTCTCTAGACTCTTCCTAATCCTTCTAGACCACTCTAGACTATTCCACATAACTTCCAGGTCACATGCTCTTCTTCTGTTGTAGACTAATAATTAATTACTTATCTATGTCCAGCTAACCCTAACCCTAGCCAAAGTCTGTCTACACTCTCGTCTTATAACAAATAGAATATTTACTACTCCTGAAATCTAACTAACCTTATTAGATGTGTTTTTAATATTGCAAATAGATACTGATTTCAATAGCTTGTAGATTCTTAGATAATGATTTTCTATAAAAATATAATTAATAAAAATATTTCTAATATACTTTGATTAACCTAATGAGTATTCTACTATTATAGATGTTAAGACAACTGAATAAAGTTTATAGAGCTTAAAATCTTTAGAGAATTCTAAGTTGTATTATTCACAGTTACTGTTATAATGTACTTGGATGTTAACATTTTTCTTTTTATCTATTTTTCTTGATTTATTTTCATTTTCTTTTTATTTTCTTTGACAAAGAAGAAACATATAACTACAAGTCTAGTCATATTTTAGAGTAGGTTAGTATAAATATGTATAGATCAATACTAAAAGTATATAAAATAAACTAAATTATAAAACTCCATTGAGTTCTCTTGTATTAAGCCAATACAAGATTTTTCTTCTGTTCTAGTACTTTGGAACTTAGATTATAATATACTGAACAGTCAGAGCTCAACACTTTCTTTACTAAAAATATCCATACTATAAGATAATCTACTTCTACTTATTATATAGTAGGTATTTACAAAGCTTACTACTACTTTTGTTATTTTATATTTACCTTCTTTCTTCTTTGTCAAAGATAAAAGTGGTGGACTTAGTTTATTTTCATGTTCCCTTTTATTCTCATTTTTCTTTCTTGATTTATTTTATATTTTTTCTATTTTTAAAACTTAGAGTTAGGGTTAGAGTGACAAGATCACACTATCATGCAGCAGGTCACATCAGATAACATGGTCACATGTCACATGTCACATGGAAGGATGTAGAAGGTTCTAGAAGAATGATATCATACAATGTGTAAAATACATGTTGACCTTAAGCCATACACATGGTTGTTTATAGTAGGCTAGAAATAGCTCACACAGACCATTAGGTATTAGTATATAAGATAGACAATTCTATACAGAGTTCTCTATTGAGTTCTCTTGTGTAAACTCTATACAAGATTCTTTCTTTTGATCAACACTAAGATCTTAAGTTTGTAACACTCTTACTCTTTTTCTATTTACTATTGTCATTACTATTTATTACTAAAGGGCCAGACTATAACTTGTTGAGCCATAAGTTATATTATCTCACATAAGCTCAATATAAGATTTGTAGAAATATTAAATGACTATTTTTGCTTCAAGCAAATATCTATAGTTAGTTGTATGGAAGAGAGTTAGATCAAGTATGAAAACTTATCCAGAAACAGATATGGTTATCCATAAGAGTAGGTTAAGTACCTAGGTTACAGATTAAGCTAGAATGCTTATCCATAGACTTGCAACTAAACTCCAGATAATAATCTTGGTCTTAACTTATGTATTATGCTACTATTTATTGTATAGTTGTAATTTTAGAGAAAGAATAGAAGTGTCAAAAGAACTTAAAAAGTTCTATAGTTAGAGCTGTGGCTAGAAGAATAATAGTGAAGAAAATGATTAAAAAGATATTATAGAGATAGTTTCTAAAAGATAGGATAACTGAAAGTCTAGATGACAAGTTACTATGAGATAAAATATAAGAGAACACAAGTAAGTACAGATGTAAAATATGATACTTATAGAGCTAGTTAGAGTCTTATCCAAAATCAGAAAGAAGAAGTCTCAGATGTTGGTCTATATTTGTCCCAGTATAGACACTTACTAGCTTATTAAATACTGCTCCAATAGATTTAAACTGTTACTCTTTAGAAAGAAACTCCTAAGCTAAGTATTTCTCTTAGAAAGAAGAAACTATTCTCTTATATAGATTGTTTATAAGAGAAATAATAATATGAAGTTTCTACTATAAGAAGATACAAGTAATATACTCTAATTAAGTAATGGGTAACATTTAGAAATAGGCCTAGATTTGATCTGCTCTATCCATAATCAATTACACTAGTTAACTAACTTTCTTTTATATCTGGAATTTGCCTTTAATTCAATAGTAATGATTGGCTATATTGATTATATGATAATAATAGAGAGTAAGAAAAAGTAGAGCTTTAAGATGAAAGACTATAATTATCACAAAATAAACTACTAACTTATTTGTAATATCTAAATCTTGTGTATACTTTTAGAGATTTAGATGTGATTTAAAAGTTCAAGAGAATAATGATAATGAATGATAAAGAAAGATGATCCTTAGACTTAATGATTAATAATATTAAGTCTAAGGTCTAATCCTCAGATATATACAAAAAGTTGACAAGCTACTGCCATTATATGATAACTACTCACTATCTTTATTTGATAGGGCTAATAGCTATCATAAAAGCTGTCAGGCTAATTTTAGTATATAATTAATTATGTTACATTAATATTCTTGTGTCTTTGTAAATACTGATTACTATTCATATATTACTAGTAATAGTTTGATAAGTACTTTTCAATACAAGTTATATTATATGGATATAAATCCATTTAGCCATTTCTGGAATAATAGCTAATAAAACTTGTAGTTACTAATAGTTTAATATCTTATTACAATACAAACTTTGAAATATATCTGTGACATGTCCAGCTTTAATATAGTCATTTTGACATTAAAACATCACAGTTAATTAGTCTTAATATATCAAAATTCCATTGGTATTTTAGTCTTTTATAATAAACTTGTTTTTATCAAAATCTCCATGGTTATTTGGCTTTATTCATATCAAATTCCATAGTCATTTGAATATATTACATTGTTTATTTATTTCTTCAAACTTTACAAAATTACTTAGAGTTTTATGTGGAGTTTTCTCCTTACTTTGTAATAGCTAGCCTGATAATTGACTAAAGTAAATGTCCAACTCTATTATTAGTAATGATATACTTGCTTTATTCCTTATAACTTCTAACTCCTTCTTTCAAGGCCTTCCTTTAAAATTATGACCTTGTGGCTCATAGAAGACATAATACATAAGTTGAGGCCAAGGTTATTCTGGAAAGTTTATATTTTTATTAGTTTCTGATAGGTTTTCATATTTGTTAAACTTCAAACATTATCTTCAGACTTTTACTTCTCAAGTATGGACTGTGCTTAATATATCTTAGTAATCTGTTATCACTTTTGTATATTTATTATATATATAGATGGCTCTCATTTGTAAATTTCTAGTGTAACTTGGTTTGTAGAAATCAGCTTACTAGTTGTAAAAATATAAGTTAAATAAAGTTTGTAACAATAATAAGAAGTTCTACTATTATACAATTATAGTTATGATTGACTCAGAGATCAATATATAAGGTATATAAAGAAAACTTAACAAAATCTTTATTAGATTTTAATTAGCTATTTATATTTAGTCTATATATTATCATGTAATTTTTAAATATTTATATTTATAATTAGAAAAGAAAAAATTAAATAAATAATAGTCAAGGCAATAACAAGATATTTATCAGAGTTTGCTTTTTTAAACCTAACTTTAATTCAAAGATGATTTTGATTTGGACTTAGCTGAGAGGAATGTGATAGAGAAGTAATATCATAAGTTATAGTTATATAGTCATACAACAGATAGAATGTTATACTTCAAGATACATTAGTATTAATAGTATATGGACTAATACTGGGAGTATAAAGATTTTATTAATGTTAGAAACAGACCAGTCACTGAACTAGTTACACTAAAAGTATGTAATGTCAAGCTTAGCTTTGACATCTGGCTGGTACTATATATATACTTCATACTGTACTTCTGACTATTAAGTTCTCTTGTATTAACTTAGTATAGGATTTCTTTTTGCTCTAACTCTGAGCTTAAGTTGTAACAATGTTATTCTTTAGTCATATATTTATTTTTCTCTACTACAGCACTAATATTAGAGCAAATAACAGGGTTTATAAGATTTCATGAACTTTCATAATCTCCATAAAGTTCTAAGTATACATTAATTGACTAATTATAAGCAGTGTTTATCTCTAGAAACTTCTAAATAAGAACTTCTGGAGATAACAACTATTCTAAATATTACTAGAATATATTACAATCTAGTAAAATAGTGCAAATGTAACTAAGAAATAATAGTGATTAGATAGCCAGAAATCTTGATGGAAGTATCTAAAAAATTTACTAAAAAATAAAGGAAGCTCTTAGTAGCAATAATTAGAGTAGAATAATATTAGAATATTGAGTAGTATGAAGTGAGATTTAATTGTAGAGTTCAGTGGTATTGGCTTAAGAAACACTATAGGGTTTGGTAAGGATAGAGAAGTGCTGACTGCTAGGAAATGAGAATATTGTAGAGTTTGGCAGAGTTTAAGTACTTAAATTTATGCAAAGACAAGTTGCCTTAACAACTAACATTGAAACCAACTGTTAAGATAACTTCATCTATTAAGTATTAAACAGCCAACTATGATCTAGTTTTTAAATAGCTCAAATTATAGTTTTTTCTCATAAATATTAGCTAATTTAGACAATAGCCAGTTGTTCTACAACAACATCTATTACAAAATACTATAGTGAAGAAATTTCTCTGCATTCTCTAAAATTCAAGAAAGCTACTTTATTCTATCTACATACTTTTTTCTTGCTACCTGCTTACTCAAGATTAGAAAGCTCAATATCATTCATTCCATTGATCCATTGCTGCATTTTATCCAAACCATACTAGAATGACTAATGAGTATCTTCTAGATAGCCATTGACATTGTTGGGAGCAGTGGCATAGCTGTGATGTAACAAGGCATGTAAGGCATATATGAAGGGAACAAGACTCTTAATTTGAAGAGGAACAGATTGCTGAATCTGCAAATTATATGAGGTTTGCATAACATGAGTTCTATCTTAATCTGGTTGCAAAGTGTAAGTGAAAATCCAATATCCAAGTTTATGTGCTTTATTTTCTTTGTTAAAAGAGACAAAGAATAGGCAGGCCCACAGGAGGATCCACCACAGGGATTTGAGATTGTAGTCATACTGATAGAATGGAGGCTGCTCCTCTATACCATGTGCTATATAAGAAGATAGGAGATCACAAATGAACCTTCTACTGTGTGGGGCAGATTTTATCAGCCTCTAGCATGAATGAATTTCCTAGGGCATGAAAAATGGAGTATCTTTTGATATATGGGAGGGTTCTCTCTCAGCCTCTGGCATGAATGGACTTCCCAAGGCATGAAAAATAGAGTACCCTGCGGAAACTTAGCAACAACAAAGGCAGCATATCGAGAAATTGAAATTATTGTTTTCAGGTCCTTATGGCCATGTGGCATGCTATCAAACTCCTGTGCATATTCTAAATCACTGACCCTTCTGGTCTACTGGCCATCTTTATCTTTCACCAATATGATGTTCCCCATACTGATATCACGGTGCATCTACTTTGCCAGCAACATCGATATAAGGGCTACAAGACAGTAAGCCCCACTAGTCATCCATCAAACAGCTACAGGACACACTAATACAAGCATTGTAAATTCTCTTGGAAAACGACTTGAGGTTGGGTGCCTTGTCAAGTGGCTTGCCAACATCTTCATACACCAGCCGATATTGGAACTTGGCTTTGTAGTCATGGGAAGATAGACACACAGTGGGCAAAGGTGTGCTTCCTGCCCTCCCTAAGTAGTTTGAACTCATTTTGAGTTGCATAGAACCTGAGACTATCCGGTTCTTCATCTCATTCAGTGGCTTTTGCATTAGCTCTGTATTAAATATCTTGGGATCTGGATCAGCTCCTTGAGCATGTTCTTTCAGAAGCTTGCCTTGCTGGTCACACTTAATGGCCATGAAATATTGATTGTATTGCCTACCATAGAGGATATCAGTAATAATGCTTTTGAGTCTCTCACTATCAGTCATGTTGATGTTGGTGTCTCACGTATAGTGATTCACATCTACATTGTCCAAGGCTGCAAATATCTTGCTGAGATTATTTCCCTCTGTATGTGAATCCTTACCCAGCCATATATCCTTCACAACACAGTGTCTGCCTCCATTCTTCTCCTTTCTAATTTCCTTCTCTGATGTTCCACCAACCTCAACAGCCTCGCAAACCTGTGTCATCCATCCAGTGATGCAGAGAACTTGACCATAGAAGAGAGGCTTGATTGTCCGAAAGAATCTGCCATCGACTTGGTACAGGTAACACATGCTATTCTGGAACATGACATGCTTTACAGTAGAGTCAAAGCCCATTTCATCCTTTGTGGTATACACAAACAAAACAAAAATTTGGATGAAATCATCGAGCCTCTGCCAAGGTTGTGAGATAACAAGCATTTATGTGGACCATGATACACCTGAGTCCAATCAAAGGCTTCTGACTTGATAGAGTGAGAATGTGAAAAGTACCACAGTGACATCTTATTGTCCTCAATTGTAATCTAGGAACTGGTAGACACTAGTGCAGCGCATGTTCATTCAAGGAAACACGTATACTATACATCCACATACGATAGGAATCATCACTCATGATATAGCTCATAGTGCTAAGAAGCTGCTGCCTATTCTGATTTCGATGTCAGTTGTAACCCATGACCATCGGCAACATGAGCATACACTTTGGATGCTCTTGTTGTCCTTATTTTTCTTGAACTCTGTAATAATGGCTGCATTGGATCTCAGAAGTTGGTCGAATCTCATGCCTTCCAGTCTTATACATGCATCAATTTTGGATGTTGTGCTGCCTACAGATTTGCCCATGAGCAACTTATTAGGGCAGTTGGCATACCAGAAACTGGGACGCTGAAGTTGGCTAGTTGTAAAATCAGTAATTTCAAGACTAAGTAGCATATTCACTATCATTTCCAGTAGCTTAAACACTTTCTGCTCATTCTCTGTTATTGAAGAGAGGTTGGTACGACTGAAAGATTGCCATTGGTTAAAATGTCCAGATCCAACCAAGACATCACAAGCGCATCTAATATTCTCAGCAAATGGTGAGAAGGGCATGTAATGAGAAAGAAATGTTTCCATTGGGCAGGACAGGAATTCATGTTGCATTTCCTTTGCAATGTTGGGGCAAAGAGCCCATTGAGTGGCAGCACCACCACCCATCCTTGTCACGTGTGGTGTGAGACTACAGTTTGTAAATATCTGACATAGTATACTCAAACTATAAGTATAAGACATACTATAACTCTGTGCTTGAGGACTGGGTCATTACAGATGGGGTATTTGGATACGACATGTATATTTGGCCTATTGCATAGCAAATGTCACATGACCATGTATAAATAGAAATAGCCTCTCTTCACCATGGCCATAACTCATGCAGCTACGACTCGTGTTTTCTGTACTGTAACTCACGCAACCTCAAGAGTCAGTGTATCCTCTAGAAAAATATGGCACTACAGAATTGTGGATGAGTCCAGTAGCTCAAGGAATGTGCTGGAGACATACTTGAATTCTTGCATATGTTTCACCCAGTTTTTTGTTGAAACAACCAACAAATCTATAAAGTATAGCTTTTTGTAAGATTTTTAATAAATTTGAATGATGTTATTGTACCTTCATGTGAGCACTGCAGGTGTTGAGCTGTGCTCACTTCAAGTTCATAGTACATTAGTTCTACAACGCTCTCACCTGACTGCCTGGCTGAGTAATTTAGGTTTTCTACACTCTAGTAGAGCTTAGTGAGCTTTTAATTCCTTTTATATTTTCAACTGTTGAGGGTTATTGGCAGTCCATGTCTATAAATATTGGGCACATCTAATTGCTTGGTCAGGCCTATTATTTACTTGTTCCTTTTCTTCTTTCATATGAAATCTTGATTCTTTTTATCTACAATCTTACTTATACTCTCTATGGCTTAATTCCTCATACATTACTACATCATACAATTCAATGCACTCCTCTCCAAAACAAATCAGGCTCGCTCCCAGACCAGTATGAAGCTTTATGCCTCTTATTCCTAGATGTTTTCGAACTGCTATTTTCTTTCATTGATCTCCTGTCAAACATTTTTAACAAATGGACTGCCAAATCCTTGATAGCACTCTGCTTGCTGGGGGAATCATTGGCAGCATTCTACTATGGCTGTGGGTCCAGCAAGGTGAGCTCTCCAGTCATAGTTGACAAGCATGGAGGGAATCTTTTTGATGTCAGATAACCACCCAAATCACATGCGATGGGATGCTGTCGATAGCTTGTTCCTAGAGGGAAAGAGGCTGGTACAAGCCAAGCATGTCACTAATAAGGATACAAATAAATGTGAAGTAGGGTGATGGGATGACAGTGCAGTCAGGAATAATGCTACTAGTCTCCGAACTAACCTATCTTTTGTTTATAGTTCTTGTCTGCCTCAACAAAAAAATCTTTTACCAAGATGCAAATGAAATTGAATGCTTTGCATCAATCTTGGCAGCAAGTTAGGGGCTGATGACATCTGATTGATAACAATTAGGTAATCATTTGATATAATACACGAATGAGTGGCACTCACTACTTTCGCTGGTGTATACCACGAGTGCACCCAATACTATGTCTGCTACCAGGGCTCCAAAGGCTTTTAATACTCGTTGCTTCACACCTCCTCCTTCCAATGGCAGAGCAATGAAATTTTGCCAGTTTCTCAACAAGAAATTACCATTTATGAAGCAAGAAATGCTACCAAAAGAATTTTTCACGAAATTGGTGCCTTTTTCTACTGAGAAGGCTCAAGAATTGTTGGACAAGCTGAAAGACAACACTCTCTATATGGTAAATACTGGCCAAGTTTGTGTGTAGCAAAGGCGTAGACAGAGCAGAAGATGCAGGAAGAGCAAAAGATGCAGGAAGAGTAGAAGACACAGAAAGAGCAGAAGACACAGGCAGAGCAGAGGACAAAGAAGCTGCAGAAGATGCAGAAGCGACTATAAAGCCAAAAGTGTCAGAGGTGCATGAAGTAGAAAATGAGCAAAAGGAGCAGAAGCCACAGGAGCCACAGGGAGCATCACAGGGAGCAGACGCTGCATGCACATCCTTGTCTCAGCAATCTACTTGTGCATTGTCGTTTCTTGGTATGTGCAAGAAAGAGTTTGAGCTTTATCAACTCTTCATTAGGATCGCCCAAACAATTGCCAAAATGTCAGTGGACTTGAGTCAAAATCAGTATTGTATTGCAGGTGTTTGGATCAATATCCACAAAAATGAGCCCAAAACAACTAATATAGACTCCAACATCTCATTGATTCCTGATATCTGCTTTGTATGAGGAGATACCTCTAAGGCAGAGAACATGGCAGACTTGAGGAACTGGAGATGCCTAACTCAGAACACAGAATCAGGAGAAACTAGTGTGAGTGCTGTCTTGTATTGGATGTTTGGCTGCTCATCAGTGTAACAGTCAAGTATTCTCTGAACTGATGGTTCCAAATACATCTCAAATGTGAGCATCGTCTGTCTGGTCATCTTTTCTACATGCTGAGAACAGTACTTGAAGTGGGAGCACTCTCGCCATTGGCTGCAGGTGTATTCTATAGTGGAAATCAAGACAGACGCGACTAATACACTGGCTCAGTTATTGGCCTATATAAGCCAAATATTCATAGAATGTATCGATCGGCTGTTTGTGATTGCATTCACTCTCAATGATTGACTTCTTCAAATACATCTATTTGAGATTAGTGGAATTGTGTCTTCTAGCCCAATTGATATTCACAACATGAGTTCCTAAAATCCATCTATGATCAGACAAGAGTAATGATGTATTTCCAGGAACCTCTGCTTTTCATTGCTTCCCTTGCCAGCTGCTCTGTCCTAACACTGGAACAGCTTGGCTGGGATCCATCAATCGAGGTTTGGAATGGTGATTGTGTTGTTCCATCATATAGGGCTGAGATGCAGCAGTTTGCATTAACTTACCATATGCCTTGGGTCATCTCTGCATTTAGTGGAATGCATTCAGCTTCTTCTGAATCTCAGAGAGCTAACATTGATCAACAGGAACATTATGTGATGATTCAGTGTCTCATATTGCAGGATGCAAAATGGCTGTGGAGAAGAGCAACAATTGTGATGGAGGTTGTGTTGCTGGAAGATTGGAAAAACAAGAATGAAAAAGTGAGATCTTTGTGGTGGGACGAGTGACGTGCTGACCCTCTCTCTCTCAGGCTCATATCTATGTTATGAAACAATTGTGGCAACGACTTCCTGGACTTGATGGTGATGCACTGGCCCTCGTGAACTCTTCGCTTAAACTGGATGAAGGTGTCAGTAGAAACCAGCTATTCAAGCAAGAGCTCCAGTCCATACTGTTTGAGGAGTTTATTCTTCATTGTGCAAACCTTGATTCCCACTTGGAGGAGTTTATTCTTTGTTGTGCAAACCTCAATTCCCGCTTGAAAGTGGCTGAATTTGTTCAAGTAGAGGGCAGGAACATGGAAACACTGACCTATATCTGGAAGGGAATCAATGTGAACTCTAAGCCTGAACCTGGGCCTGAGCCTGAGAGAATACCCAAGTTGAAGCACATTGGAGATCAAAAGTCATGCTCAAATTTCTTGAAAACATGGAGGCAGGACCCGACAAGGACTACAATAAGTCAGGGGACAAGAACACTGGCCCTAGCCACAATCTCTCACACATTGGCATGAATAGTTCTCAGAATATCTGGATCCAAGGTTATAGAATATGCAAACATGACAGAGTTCCTGAATAGATTTTGAGGGATACTTGAGGGTGAGTTTTCTCTGGCAAGAAATTACACTAGCTAATATCTTGTTCAGAGCATGAAAAATGTTATCATGCAGGGATCATTCAATGAGACATCAGTACCAACAATATCATCATCAGTGATGGAGTAGGCTATCTGATCAACTTTGATCACAGCAAGGTCACCCAGCAATTCGAGCCTCAGGTCATTGGTCATCATGAGAGGATTGAGAAATCTTTTCACTAACCACTACTTGAAAAATTTGAGGAGTCAGTTATATTCCGAGCAGAGGAGATAATGGGCAATCCTGAAGATGCCCATGGGTACTTGATTAGTTTACTAAAAGGTAATGTGTGCACTAGATCACTATCATTCAACGACCTGAAGTGGTGTGAAGAGGTGTGTGTGTGCGTCCTCCTTTTGAGAAACCAATTCATATATCCATCTAGCGTTATGATATTCCTTCATTCAATTTGCATTATACTGGGCTTGGTCACATCATAGTATGTTCTTGGGCAATATTATCTGAGCCTTTCTGATCCTCACATAGGGAACACCTACATTCATGAGTTGTATGTTCAATGATGAGCCTGTACACACCACAATCTATAATATTGAATTGTTTCTGTGGGTGTTAGACCATTCAATCATCAAGTTCCTGGGACCAGGAGGAGCTCCAAGAGAAATGACCCTAGCGCTGAAGGACGCCTTATTGGTGTTCATGGGTGATCATGATTTGCAAA
The DNA here is from genome assembly GCA_022457215.2 of Leucocoprinus gongylophorus. Classification (NCBI taxonomy): domain Eukaryota; kingdom Fungi; phylum Basidiomycota; class Agaricomycetes; order Agaricales; family Agaricaceae; genus Leucocoprinus; species Leucocoprinus gongylophorus. Next base: position 36,567 of record JAJOHK020000160.1, read on the forward strand.
AGAAAAAAAAACAAATCCTGATCAAAGACAACCACTTTGATAAGCTACTGGAGCAAGTCAGTCCAGAGTTTGAGGTTCTCAAGGGCTTTATACGTGCTTAGCATCGTGTCCTCTCTCTAGCTTATCGGTATCAATCTGGAATGGAGTTTAAGTACCCACATCGGGCATTCATTCAATGTATTGAGCATGCTCTTGAGGCTGTGCACTTGATATATGACATTGAGCAAGCAGGAAGTGGAGGTCAGGATGGAATAGGACAAGGACAGGCTATCTGCCATCAACAGACCATCCACTATCTAGTAGAGACACCTCAACCTTCCTCAAATCACATCTCACAAACCTTATGAAGTTAAAATAAGAGAAGAAGATTAGGCTAAGGAGAGGACTTTTCTTTGCATCTGATTGTATTGTATTGTTCTAGCTCCAAGTATGGTATGTGGTCTATGTATTGTAATTGGATAGTTCTGTCAATAATACACAAAGTCTTTAGTACTGGAATATTTCTACATCTTACCTATATATAGTATACTGAGTACTGTTGGTATTTTTTTTTTTATTTCTCACCAATAAATGCTTCTTCAGAATATGATACAGATAGTGCCTAATGAATTATGTAAAAGCTTGATAATCTGTAGGTTCTAATTCTGATGAAGATAAGCTAGCTTAGTACTGGATTAAAGAAGATATGTATATAATATAGATAGAGAAAGAGATATAAGTAAGACATACAGTATGGGCTGCTAAGAAGACACAACTAGCTGTATGTTGTGGCAACCACTAGTCACAAAGACCAATGACTACACAGCAAGTAAATCTCTTAAGTAGATATCAAGTAGAAAGTTCACAAGAGAACTTGACAAGGAGTCTCTGCTAAATTAGAGTCCTATATATATGTTTTACATGTGGTCTGTGCTAACAACAATTAAACCTGCCCTCATGTCCATGCTTCGTCCTCATATTCGCCTTATATCTTACTCAAGACCACCATGTTGTATACATATGCCTTGATGTCATCTTCCAGATTCTTCCACTATGTTCCAGGCCTATGACATCACATCATGTGACATGTCATGTGACTGCAGTGTCATGTGCCTCTTCATTGTCCAAAATCAAAAGAAAAGAAAAGCAAAATTGATATGAAATTAGAAAAATAAAAGATAAGAAAATAAAAATTGTCAGTGTCCAAAGCATTCCATAACACTGTAGAGACTAAAACATGTAAAAAGAATTCATTATGTTCTAAGGTTTCTATATCTACTCCTAAAACCTCTATATTTACCTCTGAAGGTTCTATTTCTCCCTCTAAGTAATTTAATATTATTTTATAAACATTCTACTTATTCATAATCATACTGCAATCAACACAGCACTCATAATAAGTCACTCAGATATCATTTATCCATTTATATTAGTATAGCCTATATGCCACTTATATATGGACAACATATATCTTATATATATTGTTTTTTATATACTTATCTTATATTACTCATATCAAGTTTCACCAACAATCTTACTATATTAGTAAATAGTTGTTAGTTGTTCACACTGTACCATGCTGCTATATATTGTTTCTTCCAACATCCACATTAACAAAGAAATGAAACTCATGTTTTTGCATTAATTTATATAATTTTAACTACATTACTGTTACAAACTTCATTCAGCTTGTATCTCCACAACCAGTGGACCGATTTTCACAAACTAAATTGCGCTGGAAAGCCCCAAATGAGAGTTATCCACATATGTGTGGGATGTACAAAAGCAACAACAAATGACTGAGATATCAGGCCATCAGTAGCTGTAAAAGCTTTATCTGCTAATATCTCATGAACGGCTGAACGGATTTACACAATTGAACTTGCGTTGGGAAGTGCTCATCAATCCGTTTCCAACAATATATGATGCATCTCAAAGCGACAAGTATTGGTAGAGATACAAGCATATCAATGTAGTGACATAATTAGTTACCTTCTAAAATTAGC
>JAJOHK020000161.1:0-38364 GCA_022457215.2 Leucocoprinus gongylophorus
GGTCTTATTCGGTAGCTGAGAACATATATATAGACCATGGGATGAATACTAGAGAAATGATTTTCTGTCATGGGCTTGTCTCGCTAGGGGAAAATGGGTACAGGTAAGGTGAGGAGAATGGCTAGGGTTCTTTTTTTTTTTTTTTAAGTCAACAATTTATTACACGGGGCGCGATGGCAGTCCGTGCCTACAGGAGGAATTACATATGGAGTATCAATGCCTTAACCTTTTTATGCAGTTACCCAACATAAAGAACTACTAAGGAATTGAACCCATAACCTCAAGTAGGTTTAAGGTAGGCATAATATACATAGATGGGGTCTCTTCCACTATACCATCTCTCCCCCAATGGCTAGGGTTCTGGAGACCAGCATATCATCTCAAACTATAGAAAAACTAATTAAAAAATGAAGACTATCTGTAAGGGGACCTGCCTTTGCACAAAATTCGAGTGCTCAAACTTTGCCCATGCCCCGCCAGACCCTGTGGAGTTCCCATTCCCTATTAGTCAGTGCTCTCTAAACCCTACTAAATCCCCTCAAGCTAACACCACTGCTCTCTGCTATCAAACCTTGCTCAATATTGCCCAATGCCCAAATACTGTCCAATCCTGAGTATCAAATTTCCTAACATTATCATTCTTTGGTTATGTCAGCATTGTTCTACCAGATTGGAATGTGCTCTAGAAGTATTTAGGACAGTTGTCATCCCAAGAGTCCTCATTCTGTTCTCTTAGAACTTTTTGGAGGTGAGTGTTATGAACTTATTCCTTAGGGTTGGAAATAAGAACAACTCTTGTATTAGAGAGACACAAGAGAACTCGATAGAGTTCCTAAGACAAAGTAGTCTACCTTATATACCATAGCCCATGGTCCGTGCTAACTACTATGCACCCTACCCTAAATGACCATGAGTATTACATGAGGCCAGCATGTATTGTCCATGCTGTATGACGTCACTTTATTCTAGTATCTTCTACCCTATTCTCCCAAGTCTCGTGATCAGTCTTGTGACTACGCCATCAATTTGTGACTGATGTGACAGCGTGACTGATAAACCCTAACCCAAGTTGTTTTTTTAAAAATAGAAAATGAAAATGAAAAAGGAATGAAAAGTAAAATAGAAATGAAAAGAGAAAATAAAATAAAGTCCACCGTTGATGATCTTGACAGTGAGCACCACTTGTATTTTGTTAGTTAATATATTTAGGACTTTCTAGAGATTCAGACTTTCACTAAACCCTATAGACCTTACCAGTTGCTCTAATAGCAGAACAGAATTCTCCTTCTTGGAACCTCAAAGTATCATGAGTTTAGTAGTTTCAGATTACTTACTCTATGTCTCAGCCTCTCTTCTCTTTCCCTACTTCTTGAACAATGTTTACTCGGAGTAATTATTCTATAAACTCTATCTATACTAACAAAGTCCTGAATATTCTCTAGTACTACTTGTGAGAAGTAACTGAGTACTAGTGTGCTTTGGAATACTCTACTAATAATATTTTTGCTAGTCTCATAACTTAGCTATAAGACTTATAAGTCTTAATATTTTGCTTTTGTATCTATAAGTATATTCCTTCCTACAATATTAAGACTGTCAGAGTTGAAGATGATAGACTTATTTTATTTTCATTTTCATTTCTCTTTATTTTTCTTTTTCAGATTAAAGATTAAAGACTAGTATAACATCACATCATCACTTCTTTTCTCCTACTACCATCTTGTGTGGTTAGCGCTCATAGGAATTAGTAGTGAATTATCATCATTCTATACTCTGAGCAAGTTAATTATGAAACTAATACCTCCTGTTGCCCCAAAGACACCAGCAGAAATCAAGAGAATTGCAGCTCTTCTCATGAATCCTGGGCCTCAAGTGCCTGGGGATGATTCGTTGATGGACTGGAGCACGGACATACCTGAAGTCCAGTCCTCACCTACACCCTATGGTCCTCCTGCAGGAGGAAACGTGTTGTCACCTCGTGCCCATTATATAATAGGGATGCAAAAGGAAAGAGAAGGATGAATCTGATCAACTCCGATCCTTCATTATTAAATTATAGCAGAATCCAGCCTGTGATGCCGAGTTCTTGGGACAGAGCTTACCATGCATTATCTGTCTTCGGAACAGATGAAATGAACAAGGTAGACACTATTAATATGGCTAAGTCGATCTCAAGAATTGTTGAGTACATAAAGAATAATCCAACAGACAAGAAACCACCTGCTAGAGAATTTGAACAAGTAATGAAGGGTTTTTGGAACCTAATCACAGCCGTATACTCTTCTAAGTGGGATCTTCTACCTTATGAGGATGGAAAGAACTTTTGTGCTCTTGTAGGCGAGAAAATACTAAACAACTATGCCAAACCTGGCTTTGAGAACAAAACTGAGGCAAAGAAGACACCACCTCCTTCACCTGATACTATTACGAATACAAATGTTCCTGCAACTCCTCTGCCCAGCAAAACGACTGGTCCAATTGAGAAGAAGGCTATGAAGCCAACAATCACAAAGAAGTCTTATGTGCAGACTTCTAAAGCAAATATCTTGACAAGCATTGAAGATGTTATTCAAGTGAAAGAAGCATTTCCCTCTTTGTTGGCTGATGAAGTGGGAAAGATGTTGAAAGCAAAGAACAGTAGTGGGGGTTTGAAGAAACCCAAGATCAACATGACAATGAAAGGACAGTCAAGAAGAGAGGTCATAATTCCTATGACCAAGACTAATGCTGAGTTGATCATCAACTCAGCCCACATACATACTTCTAACATCAACAAGTGTCTGAAAAATTCCAAATCAGACACTTTTGCAGATTTCATTCGATTAAACGTCAATGGAATCATCATCATAACTAACAAACCTGCAAGTGATCTCGATTTATCAATAATTGAGAAATACCTGAAATCTGTTCAAAACGTTAATCTAGATTCCATCGAGAGTCCCTGCCTTCCCAAGTCCAAATCATATATGAAGATCATTGGACTTCCATATTCAAGCAAATTAGGAGTCATGTCTCCTGATATCATCAAAGATGTGCTTAAAAACTCGCACTTATTCAAGAATGCGACCTTGGCTTTGAAACCACACATCATCAAAGCATCACCCAAGTTGGATAAAGCAGTAGTTTGGGTGGATATCTGAGATTCCCAGAGCGGTTCTTATGTGAAGAACATCATCAATCAACAATTCAATGTTGGACAATTTATTGCAACCGTTCATAGAACTAACATGAACCCAGGAGTACCACAGTGTAAAAACTGTTGGAAGTGGAGACATTCGACACTTAGCTGTTGCTCTCATATCTCCAGGTGCTCTAAGTGCTATGGAGCTCACAATACTAAACACCACAGAGAGAAAGTGTGGTGTTACATGGAAAACAAGAAAGCAAATCAAGCAGCTACCAATAGTGGGGAGCCATGTCCTCATATCTTCAAGTGTGTAAACTGCAAGGGAGATCATCAAGCAGATAGCTATAGTTGTCCTTATTGGCGTAACCGTTTCAACAAAGATTGGCATGGTAAAAAACAACAGAAACTCTTTCGAAAGTAGAGTACAGTAATGTAGTGATCCTGTTAACATAGACTGGTTTTGTTTTCCTTCTGTTCTTTCTTTTCCTTTTCTTTTCTTTTCTTTTCCTTTCCTTTTACTATGTTGTTTGCCCATCAATATACTGTAGCTACTAAGTAGTTACTGCAATCTGCCATCACGCCCCATGTTATAAATTGTTGATTTAAAAAAAAAATCATATATGACTGTTACAAAATGTGACATTTTGTGACATGGTGTCACTCATTGGTCACATAACACATAACACAGTCACAAGTTATGATCATATAATTACATATTATAAAAGGTTCTAGAATAATAATGTTATACAATATGTTAATAGCATATACTTGGAACTTCATCAAGTTCTCTTATGTTATCCAATACAAGAATAATTCTTTTTGTTACAAACTTCATTCAGCTTGTATTTCTACAATCAGTAGACTAATTTTTACAAACTAAGTTATACTGGAAAGCCTCAAATGAGAGCTATCTGTATATATATGGAATATACAAAAGTAACAACAAACAAGTGAGATATCAGGCCATCAATGACTGTAAAAGTTTCATTGGCTAATATCTCATGAATAGCTGGATAGATTCACACAATTGAACTTACATTGGAAAGCATCATTTCTGATGATATATAGTATATTCCAAAGCAATAAGTATTGATAGAGATATAATTATATCAATATAATAACATAATTAGTTATATTCTAAAATTAGCCTGACATCTGCTATAACAGATGATAGCTTCCATCAGATACAAATTTTGATTATATGATGAAAACAGCTTATATACAGACCATCACTATATATTTCTGTGTCTAAGAATTAAATCTCAGACTTAACAACATTATTTATTATCAATCTTCATCTTTTCATTATTATTATTATCATTGAACTTCTGAATCACTCCTAAACCTCTGAAAGTATACTTAAGATTCAGATATTATCACAAACAAGCAAGTGGTTCATTTTGTAATACTTTTACTCTAACTCTTGAGCTTAAGTCTTAACAAAGATATCTCTTTCTTACTAATATTTCTGTATTTAGAAATCCATCTTACTACTCTCAACTTTACATTCCATCTTTTCTAGACTTCAGCAGTAATTAACAAATAGGATGAGCCTTCTTAAACTTTTAATTTTTCTATATTCAGTTATCTATAAACTAGTTTGCTTACAATTAAAACAAGATTCTTTGGACTCTGTCTTTTTTCAAGAGTGGTTGCACCTCCCAGTAGTTTAAGAGTACCTTCTACCAAGAGTTTACCACTAGTATCTTTTTTATTACTTTATGGCCAAAGTTTAAGCACTTCTTTTAAGAGCACTTCTTTCCTATTAATACTGCTGCTGAAACTGTTAACAAGTTAGAAAAGACCATCTATTACTAACCTAAATGGTCAATAGGTTACTAAGTAGTTTTATATCATAAAAAGTCTTGTAAGAATTATAAAAGAACTCAATAAGAAGTCTCTGATGTATTGTTACTATATATATACTAATATTATATGGTCTATGCTATAATAAATAATCCTATCCCAAAGTACACATGTTATTTATGTATTCACTATATATATACTATAAGAATAATATGTTATAAACATATACTCTAACACAATTGTTGTAAATAAGCTATTGTAAATCATGCTCCTATTGGCAAGTATCAGTTGAGATTCTTCTCTTGGGAAGATTTCAAGTATCTGTGTGGAACTTATCCTATTGAAACTAGGTGTCATATTCTTTTCAATTGTAAAAGATATAACAAGTATTGTGTTATGACCTTAAGCTAGAGCTTAGGTTGCACTAAGACAAAGACTTAAGAAGGAGTAAAGAGATTTAATAAGTGGTAAAGCATAAGGATACAGGATAGTATCTATACTATATATACAAGTAATACATGAGGAAACAATATGGAGTCCATGAAATAACTGAGTCATAAGACATGAAGAGACAGTAAGGAAAGAGCAAGGTTAGAGCACCTACTATATGAGGTGCTAACTGAGACTACTTCAGCACAGCTGATCATATTGTCATACCCTAAGCCTATTTCCATGTTACATCCTCAAGGTATCAATCATAACGATACCCCATTTTCAGCATTTATATCCTTATGAATCAAACCAATACCTCTAACTCTCCTACCATATATATTGCCACCATTTTCTTGTTAGGACCTATGATGACTTATCCTTGATTGTCGATAACAATGAAAAATGGTTCGTGTAGTGGTCCTCCTTGGAACATATTTATTGGGTACCTATTCCTTGAGATTTCTGTGTTATATTTATTGTCCACCAATGCTATTACTATTTCTTTCCAGAAATCAGGGTCTTGTTCTCCCCTAGATTGAAGTGACTAATAGTATGGTGATGGTTGGAAAATCCTTGTTTGAGTGGGAGATTTGATAAACTTCATATATTTAAGAAGATTGTCAATTTCCTCATCTATAAAGCTTAAACTCTTCATTGATGTCAATTTAGAAACTTTGTATAGCTTAATTAATATAACTTCTTCTTCTTCTACTCTTTCTTCACTCTTCTTTATTTCTTCCTCATTAATATATAGCTCTTAGATCTCTGAAATGTTGTCGTTCACATAAGTATTGCCTCTTTCTTTGTATCTGTCCAATTTATCTACTAACATTCTTTGGATTTGGAATGCTCAATCTTCTATGTTACTTTGAACTAGATACCATAAATCTTCTGATATCCCTGAAATATTTGTGGCATTTGTTGTCCAATTGTTGATGATTGCTAATAGAATAGACCTCTCCATCTCTGTTATCATCATATTTGCTTTTCCTATTATCTTCTTTATATCCTTCATCATCCTTTGAATATCGATTATTACCTCCAATCCTTTTAATATTTTGTAGTATGTTCTTGTCCAATCTTTCTGTTCTTTCTTCATTACTTGTACTTTGTCCATATTGTTTAGCTTTCTGGAGATATAGAGATTGGGGAAGATAAGAGTGGTAGTGTAGTTGTTGTTGTTTTGAGAAGACATATATGTTTGAATGTTCGAGTTAATGTTTTGAACTGTTGAATTAGGATTTTACCCCCTCTCTTTATAGATTTTGGCTTGAATACCTCAACTAGTAATCTTCAATCATCTCTTTTGCATGAGATAGCTCCAATTCTGTAATATATTGGTCATGTTTATCTCCATAACTCTTCCAATGTACAAGGTACTGTATCCCTCTGCCTTGTTTTCTGTGCTTTCTGACTTCTTTAACCTTATATTTCTCTTCTTCATTAATAATTGTTGGAGGTAATGCCAGTTCTTCATGTTGACTCTTGAATTTTGGTTTCATACATTATGTTAAGAAGTCTTTGTTAAACATATTGTGAATTATCCATCCTTCTAGAAGTTCTAGCTGAAACACTCCTGAACCAATATCCTTTGAGATCCTAGAGGGTCCATATCTTTTATTGTCCAACTTCTTTGAAGGTCAGTTTGATTGGATATTTTTGCTCTCTAGCCACACATTGTCTCCAATCTTTAATCCTTGAGGATTTCATCTTTTCTTGTCAAACTGCCTTTTTATGTTCTTCTGTGCTTCTTCCATTGACTTCATAGCCTACTCTCAACTTTTCTGTAATCCTGCAAGAAACTTTTCTACTCTTGGAAACTTTGATTGTACCACAAGGTCACCTTTCCATAGATGCCTTCCAAAGTTTAACTCAAATGGTATCCTTTCTGTTATTGCATGTTTTTTGTCATTGTACTGAAACTCTGCAGCTACTAACCATTCTGTCTAGTTATTCTGTTGATAATTGACATAATGCCTCAGAAACATTTCTATCTCTTGGTTAATCCTCTCTGTTTGACTGTCTGTTTGAGGATAATATGCTATCAATAGTTGTCTCATAGTTCCTAATGCTTTTGTAAGTTTTCTCATGAATTTTGATACAAATTGTGGCCCTTAGTTGCTGAGAATCTTTTTTGGTACTCTATATAGCTTCTAGATGTCGTCTCTGTGGATCTTAGCTATTTCTTTTGAAGATATACTCATGGTCATTGCCTTTAGTCAGATCATTTTCATGAACCAGTCTATAATGACCACGATAGTGTCCATTCCATTAAACTTTAGTAATAATCCAATGATGTCAATGCTAATTTTTTGCCATGGTCCTTGAGATATTTCCAATGGGTGTAGCTCTTCCGATTTCCTTTGATGTTGGACTTTGTTTTATTGGCATTTGAAACAACCTTGTATATATTTCTTGACATCTTCCTTTAGCCCTAGTCACCAGTAGTTTCTCTTGATCAATTCTAGCATTCATTGTTGTCTTGGATGCCCTACATCTACTAAGTCATGATTCTCTTGTAGAATCTTTTCTTTGAGTTTCTTGTTGTTTGGAACATATATTCTTTCTTCCATATATACAATCCCATCTTCTTCCTATGATAACCCATTGTTCTTCTCCAATGTTTGGACCACTTCCCATTCCTTAGTGTTATTCCTTTTGATCTCTTTTATTATTTCCAAGTCATCTGTTGTAGCTATTCTTCTTAACATCATTACTTCTGCTGTTGTTCTTTTTGTTCACAGTTCTTCTTTGAGTAATTGAACATTCTTGTTTCCTCTTTTGTATTTACTTGGTCTTTCCTTGACAAGATATCTGCTTTCATATTTGTCTTCCCTGGGATATGTTGTAGGGTGAAGTCATAATCTTGTAACTTCAAATGCCATCTAGCTTGTCGACTGTTCAACTTGTGGGATTTTTGAAAGTACTTTAAATTTTTGTGGTCTGTCCAGATTTCAAATGGTTCTATTGCATCCAATAGATATTGTTGTTATTTAGCCAAAGCTTCCACTATTGCTAGTAGTTCCTTGTCATAAATTTTGTAGTTTCTTTCTGCAGGTTACATCATCCTCAATAAAAATGCTATTGGTTTCCATTTCCCATCTTGTTCTTGGGATAGTACTCTTTCTATTACATGTTCTAAGACATCTGTTTCTACTCTGAATTTTTCTTCTCTCTTTAGAAGAGAGAGTACTAGTTAACTTGTTATTTTTTCCTTGAGTTCCCTGAAGGTCTTATCATGTTCTTCATTCCATGTCTATTTCTTCTTGCCTTTGAGTTCATTCAATGGTTTTGCTGTATAACTGAAGTTTTGAATAAATTTTCAATAAAATTTTGCAAACCCCAGGAAACTTTTGATGTCTTTAACCTTTGTAGGTGTCTTCCATTCCTTGGCAGCTTTGATCTTGTCTTGTTCCATCTTGACTTGTCCTTTTCCAACAATAACTCCAAGTATTAGAATCTCCTCCATGTTAAAGTCACATTTTGATCTTTTAAAACATAAATTGTGTTTTTCTGCAACTTTCAAAAATTAAATTGTTCTTTCCTCTAATTCCTTCATTGTTTTTGCTAGTATAATGAAGTTATCTATATAGTTTGCCAATATTCCTTTGTGTAGTAATTCCCAAAAGATGTTGTTTATCATTCTCTGAAATGTTCTAAATGAGTTGCACAACCCAAAGTACATCACTTGTGGTTCAAATAACCCCTTGTTTGTTAGAAACACTGCTTTCCATTCATCTCCTTTCTTGATTCAAATGTTGTTGTACTCCCAAATGAGATTGAGCTTGTTAAAGTATTTTGCTTCCTTTAATTTGTTGGTTACTTCTCCTATCAAGGATAATGGTATCTTGTCCTTTATCATGACTTGGTTTAATTTCCTGTAGTCTTAGACTAGCTGTAATGACCTGTCTTTCTTTGGAATATAGAAACATAGTGCTGTATATCATGATTTCAATTCTACTATTAGTCCTGCTTTGAGTTATTTGTCTAACCACTGGTTCAGAGCTTCTTCTTCCTTTAGTATCATTGTGTAGGCCTTAGTGTTTAGTTCCTTTGGTACTTCTTCTATTAGGTTGATTTCATGGTCCCATTCATGTCTCTCTGGTAGTTTCTCAAATTTCTTTTTGTTGAACAAGTGTGTGAAGGATTAAATATACTCTAGTATTGTAGACTCAAAACCTTAGTGTTGGTAATGAGAATAAACCTTGTACCAGGTTGACACAAGAGAACTCGATAAGAAGCTCCTACTCTATCTAACCACTATATATACTAGAAGTCCTGGTCCGTGCTACAACATTATATAACTGACTCTAAAGTCCATGCTCTGTCCTCATGTCCTATTACTCATCCACATGTGTTTTCCTTAAGACCACCATACTTCTTATATGTGCCCTGATATCATACTCTTAATCTCCACTATACATGTGCACACCATAAGGAACCATTGTCCCTTGATGTCACTCCTAACCCTAACTCCTTTTCTAGACTCTTCCCAATTCTTCTAGACCTCAAGTCCTTCCAGACTGCTCTAAACTCTATCATATGACTTCCAGATTACGTGCCTATCTCTTATCTCTCTTCTGTTGTAGACTAATAATTATAATACTTAACCCTAACCTTAGTCCAAGTCTATCCACATTCTCGTACTATAACATCTAGTAGGTCTTCTAGATTTGTTTTATCCAGTTCTTTTCCAATTTCTCCATTGTTCTGTTCTGTGGTTTCCATTGTCTGTATTCTTCTAGTTTTGAATTCAATGTCTTGATGCTTTATTTTGCAACTTTCTGAACATCTCATGAATTTTATAGTTCTATTTTTCCAATTGATCTCTGGGTTATGTTTGATTAGCTAGTCATGCCCCAAAAACATATCTGTTCCAGCTACTTCTAGCTATTCCTTGTGGCTGTTGATTTCAATTTCTAGAGATGCCACCTTGGTCACCTCTCCATTCTTTGTTCCATCTGCATTAAAAACTTCAAATGAGAAGTTAATCAGTTTCATTTGTATCCTCTTTTTCTTGACCAACTGTTTGTCTATTCCCATGTATATACATCTAGAGTCCACTAGTGCCTTTACTTTTAAGTTCTTGCTGTTTCTTGTCTTTATGTTTGCTTGCATGTTCAATTCCCTCTTTTCTTCACTATTTTGGCAATTTAGAATGATATATTTATTTTGGAAATTTATATAGGAGATCTCTTGTACTATGCATACTTGAGATCGTCACCAAAACTCTCCTTTTTCTTCTTGTCTTCATTATCTGATTCTTCTTAGATCTTTTGTTTCTTCATCAACTGTTTTTCTTTACAGTCTTTGGCAATGTGCCCCTTCTTGTTACATTTGAAACAAGTTTGTATTTCTTGTTTCTTCTTTTTGTATCTGCATTTCTTTGCCATATATCCATATTTATTACAATTAAAGTACTTTGGCTTTCCATCCTTGAAATTGTTGTTAGACTTTCCAATGTCCATGGGCTGTCCTCACTCTCCATATGTTGTTCCTGTACTTGTCTTGTAATCTTGTTGTCTTTCTGTAAACTCATATCCCTATTCTACTAATGTTATCACCACCTTTCACTCCTTGAGTGTCTCTGGTATAGCTATGGGTGGGTAACCCAAAATTGTCTTGATTATGTTCTGTCATACATTCTTCTTCAACAAAAAGATGGCATGTAGCTTATCTATATCAGCTTTCATGGCCAGTATGTCAAATTCAATCATGAAAATCCGTGATGTTTTGTTTCCCTTGTTTGAAAGACTCTATTCTCCATTCAGCATCTGTTGCCTTTGTTTTGTTGCTAAAGATTGTCTTGATCTCCTTCATGAAATCATCCCAGTCCTAGATTCCTAGTTCTTTGTCTAGCTCATTGAGCTTCTTCTGTACATATATTCTCACTACACCTCTTCTAAGGTAAGCTAGGATTGCTATGATCCTGTCATTGGTCTCTATGACTCTGTTACTCTTGAGAAACAATTGCATTCCTTTCCACTAGTCTTTGAATTTTGTTCAGTTACTGTCAAACCATTCTAGGTCTGGTATCATGTTCTTCAACATTCCTGTCTGTATGTTTTTGCTAATTGTTGCTGGTGCTGGTGCTACTAACATCTCTGTATCCATTCATTTGTAATTACTTGAGGCTTCTTCTGTGATCTTCAAAGATCCTAGTCATTCTGACAATGCCTCGATATTATTTGTTTTTTTGGAACTCATCTTTATAGTTAACACCACATATGTTTCATCTAATAGATACTTTGCCTAGTTTCGTCTGTAGATTCTTTCCACTATACCTCTCTTGCAAGGTGAGCTCATTGATACTTTACCAAATATTACAACCTTAAGCTAGAGCTCAGGTTGCACTAAGGCAAAGACTTAAGAAGGAGTAAAGAGATTTAATAAGTGGTAAAGCATAAGGATACAGGATAGTATCTATGTTATATATATAAGTAATACATGAGAAAACAATATAGAGTTTATAAAGTAACTGAGTTATAAGACATGAAAAGATAGTAAGAAAAGAGTAAGGTTAGAGTACCTATTACATGAGGTGCTAACTGAGACTACTTCAGCACAGCTGATCATGTCATTATATTCTAAGCCCATCTCCATGTTGCATCCTCGAGATATTGATTGTAACATATTGAAATCTAAGGAGAAATACTATTAGTTATTTTACTCTCTTCTTAGAGTTTAACAACAATGCATTTTCTTTTGGAGAAAGTATTACTTGACCCATAAGTCTTTGTTATTTTGTTTTCACTTCTTTTTTTCTTTATTTACTTTTACTTTTACTTTTTCTTCCTCATATTGTTTGTATCTTAATGTAAGTAGTTACAAAGTAGCTACCATAGTCTGTCTGTATACCCTGTATAATAAATCATTAACTTAAAAAAAAACTATTGTTATAATTTCTTTTACTATGTTCTAAACTTATGTAAATAAAAGAAAAAACAAAACAAAATATAAGAATTTAAGCATACTATGATAATATCTTTTACTTAAGATTTCATCTCTAGAAAAACTTGACTCTTATTCTATCTTGTTAAACTTGTTAGAGCAACTAGTGTTATGACTTGGATCTCAAAATGTTAAGGTAAAAGAGAAATCTTGTATTAGGTTAATACAAGAGAATTCAATAAAATTCCTAGTACAAAGTATCTATTTTATATATGCTAGCTAGTAGTTTGTATAAGACTAATACCAATACACCCTAAAGGTTATATATTATCCATAAGGTTAACATGTGGTAAACATGCTATATAATATCATTATTCTAGAATCTTTTATATTTTTCTTTATGTTATGTGATTGTGTGATAGTAATATATATAACTAACTTATAATAGCTATTACACCTTATCATAATGTGTAGAGTTATAACAGTTATATATGATATCATACTATAATCCTAATCCTAAGTTCCAAATAAGAAAATAAAATAGAAATAAAAATAACTTTAGGGAAATTCTAAAATAATATTGTCTAACAATAGTACTGCTACAATTTAAAACTCAGAGTCAAGTTAAAAAAAGAATCTTATATTAGATTAACACAAGAGAACTTAATAAAGTTTCTAGTATAAATTATCTATCTTATATATACTAATTAGTTGGTCTGTGTGAAACTAATACTAACCTATTTTAAAGATTATGTGTTATCTATAAAATCAACATATAATAAATATACTATATAATATTATTATTTTAGAAGCTTCTACATCTTTCTATATAAAAATAAAAATAAGAAAAAATATAAAGAAAAATAAAGTCTATTATCTTTAACTCTAACAAGTACATATATGACTTATCTTTATAAAAATTCTAAGAAAACAGGATAGAGTTTTTTAGTGATAATAGCTACTCTAAGTACTTAGAAGTTCTATCACTAAATGTCACTTACTATTTATTTTTGACTTTTAAAAGAGAACTGTTTCTATTATATTGTTAGAGCTATCTATTTTAATACAAAAGACAGCAACAATATTCAGGGAAGTGTTAGAGACAATTCACACTTGTTAAAGATATTTGTAAATATTGCATGGAAGACATAAATAGATGAGTAAGACTAAGAATAGAGAGAACTTGAAATAATACTATGTAGATAACCAACTTTGGCTTCAATGGATAGTATTGTGCCTAGAGTGTTAATCTAATAATACTCTACTGCTGTATATACTCTATATTATCAGATACTGCAGAGCTTGTCTATCAGAACTCTATAAGATTAATGAATAATTGGAATGGAGTATAATTCATACTAGAAGAGAGTAGGAAATCAGGTAGAGACATTAAGCAGAGCATTTGATAACCTAACTATAGAATGATGGAGCTATATGTATGGTTAGAAATCTTAATAAAATATGGCTAGATAGTAAAGACTTATTAATTGGTCACTAAAGAAGGTGAATCAATAGCCATAAAAAAGAGAGCAGGTATTCATGAGAATGTTATAATAGTTGAAGAGATCTAGTAGTGTTATAACAGAACATTAGTAAGAACTTGAAGAAAGAACTACAGAGTTGACTTAAGCTTTTGTAAGCACTACAGACTTGATTTTAGACAAAGCAGAAAGTCTCCTTACACAACTTCTCTCTAACTTTTTTAAATACTCATCTTCAAACTTTCTACCATTCCATTCAAACAATATTTTTTTTATATACTTCTCCACTAATTCACTCTTTTTAAACACCTCTGTCTCCAGATTCAATAGTTTCTACTTCCTCATTTGTACTCTTCTTATTTTCTCTTTTCTGATCTCTTTTTTAAATTCTTTTACTAACTCCATCACATTTCCTAAGTTCTCCAATCTCTTTCACATATTTTATTTACTGTATATTCTTTCTACCTAACCAAATACTTTGGTTTCTCTTTCATATCTCTTCTATTCAATATTTTTTCCACTTCATACTCCTTTTTCCCATTTATTTTTATTAGAGAAGATAAGATCTTTTTCTGTTTCTTTACTTGCTTCCAATACAACACTATTCTACTCACATTTACCACTAGATGAATTTTTATCAATGCTAGTAACTCCAATTCTATTGTATTTTCTAATTTTATTTCATATAGTCCTATAAATTTTTCCATTAACTTCTTCATCTTTCTATTCCTCATCTACCATACTAAATTCTTTGTACTTAGCAACACTCTATCTTTCACTTTATACTCTACTACCATCTTTCTATTTCTGTCTGTATATCTTTTCATCTCCTTCTGTGACCTCTTCAATACTACTTTTACTTTTTCATGTCTTTTCTTCATTTACTTTACAAAATTCTCTGCTTTTACATTCTTTCTCTTTTTTCTAATCTCAAAGTCCATTCTTAACTCTTTACCATAGTTGATCTTGAATAATGATGACTTTATTGCTATATATATCTCAAGTACTGTTCTAGCTCCTGATTTGTTCTTTCTGTTAGCTCAGATTGCAACATAGGCAAAAACTTGAGTAAGAGTAAAGGAAATAATATTAGAGCAACTGGGTAAAGACTAGGGTGATTTAGCAAAGATTATAACTCTAGAGAAATTCTAAGCATATATTGTTTGAATAACTAAATACACAACTCATCTTTAGAGAAATTCTAAGAGAACAGAATGGAGTTTCTTAGAGATGATAGTTACTCTAAGTATCCAACAGTTTATTCTAATCAAGTAGAATATTAGGTGGAACATTCAGTTGCTTAGCTATAGAACATCATATCCCAAACTCCAAAATATGTCTGAGACATGTCTGACTTCAGCATAATATCAAATCCCTGTGGTTATTTGGCTTTATTTGAGTCAAAATCCATAGTCATCTTTATTTGTTTCTACTGCCTAATTATCTCCTTTAAACTCTACAAATTTACTCAGACTTTATGTGGAGTTTTTCTCTGTCCAAATCTAAACTCCTATATAGTGTTTTACTACTGAAACACTCACTCAGAGATCTGTTTTAACTACTTCTTTTGTTATTTTATGTATTTAAGGCTGGTGATCACTTTGTAATAGCTAGCCTGATAATCAACTAAAGTTGAGGCTAAACCTCTGGTGTTAATGATAACATGCTTTACTTCTCTTCTTATAACTCCTTATAAGACCATTCTCTAAAATCATGACTATGTGGCTCATAGAAGGCACAACATATAAGTTGAGGTCAAGATTATTCAAACAAGTCTGCATTACTGAGCTCATTGTATAGAGTTTCTACACTTTGTACATGTTCAAGCCAACTCTGTAAACTTTCACCTTCAAGTACAAACTGCATATAATACAGAGTAACAATATTAGATGGTCAGATATTTTAATAGAATGTTGCTGAATGGTGAGAGCTTATTGATCAGTAGCCAATAAAAGTGTGTCAAAGGTCAGGAGAAAGTGTGTAAGAGTCTGATGGTATTATGGCTGAACATTGGTGTTAGACTTAGAAATATAAAATAACCATAGAGTTGACTCAGACTTTGGTAGATGTTACTAACTTGAATTTAAGCAAAGCAAGGAGTCTCTTTATATTCACCCCTCCTTCCAGATTGCTGTGACTCAAAGTAAGAGACACTGGTTAAAAGTTGATATTCTAAAAATCTACCAAACAAATAAACTACAGAGCTGTGAGATTAAAACAGTGAAATGCAGCTACTCAATTAGATACTAAAACATCTATAGTGTTCTCCTATAAGTTTGCTTTCAGTCCAAAATCTTTCTACTTGATCAGGTATTAGTACTTCTTATAGTACCAGCAGCTGTCTAGAATCTTCTCTATCTTCTAATATTATAACTTAGGCCTAAGTTATCAAAATCACAGAAAGTAGACTTAGTTTCTTTTTATTTTCTTTTTTATTTTTATTTTCATTTGATTTATTCCCAATTGTTTTTCTATTTTTAGAACTCTAGGGTTAGAGTTAGAAGTGATTGGTCACGCTATTCCATCAAGTTATATCTGATAGTATGATCCTAATATTAATTACAGGATTTAAGAGAAAGAAGTAGAAGATTCTAAAACAAAGTGATATCATACAATATGGACACCACATATTGACCTCATACCTTACACATGGTCATTTAGGGTAGGGTGCACAGTACTTAGCACAGACCATCTGTAGGAGTATATAAGGTAGACTATTTTGTAAAAGAGCTCTCTATCAAGTTCTCTTGTGTTTCTCTAATACAAGAGTTGTTCTTTCATCCAACTCTAAGGATCTAAGATCATAACACAAGTACTAAGATAAAAGCATACTCATATATTAAGTGATGTATGAAAACTTGATGGAGTTTCTACTATAGAGTAGTCTACTTCTATTAATTAGTCTATACACATCTAATCTACTTTAAAACTATAACTAAGTCTTTCTAGTAAATTTTATAATATTCTACTAAGTTATATGACAGTGTAACTGTGATTTGTGACTTATGTTATATAGTATCACACACTCTTAGCTAAGTTTAAAGAAGGAAAATTAAACTATAAAGAAGAGAATTTAGAAAAAAAAATAGTAAAAGACAGAAAAAATAGAAAATAATTAAGTTCTCTCTAAGAATTTCTAATATTTTAGTAGTTTTTACAATGTTCTATCTAGTTATATGACAGTGTGACTGTGACAAGTGTGATCTAGATTATGATATATATTACACTTCTATTACCCTTTCTGACTCTGTGTTCATCATATTAGAGTTAAAGATAGTAAACTCTGTTAAGGCAACTTAAAGTTTATAGGATTATAGTAGAGTTTGCATCTTCAGAAGAATTACAAGTATATTATCTATATACATAACAAAGTATAGTATATCTTCAAGAGAATTCTAAGAGAACAAAATAAGATCTTCTAAAAGTAGTGGCTATTATAAGTATCAAGTAGAATAGTTTTAATATGTAGAGAATAATAGGAATCAGATGGCTAAAAACCTTGATGGAAGCATCTGGAAAGTTGCTTAGATAAGTAAAGAGTATAAAGTAACAATGATAGGAGATGAAAGATATACTTTTATATTGAGTAATACAGGAGAACTCAATGGAGTTCTTATTACAAGTTAGTTTATCTTATATACTTTAGACTATAATCTATATACAAATTACAACTAATCTACTCTAAAGTCTATATACTTTCTATAAGATTCATATATTATTGTTATACTATATAACATTATTTATCCCAGAATCTTCTACAATCTTCTCTGTGGTACATAATCATGTGACATATGACTAGAAAATATGTCACAACTTTGCCACACTTTATGACATATAACTATCATATATAACATTATATTATACTTTTTTATCTAAGTTTAAAATAGAAAATAGAAAAAAACCAAAAATAAATCAAAAAGAGTAAAATAAAATAAAACCAAGTCTACTATTCACAATTCTAATACTCAAAGTAGTAACATTATAAACTTATAGCAGAATTCTTAATAGTTGTTGAACATTATAAGCTTTGTATAAGATTTAGTTTAGATAATGAATACTATAGGCTTTCTGTAGAATTATAAGCTTGCTTGTTGTGGTAACCACTAGTAACAAACACAAATAGCAACACAAGAAGTAAATCTCTTAAAAGAATATTATTATATACTATAAATATATAGTCTATGTTAACAATTTTACTCTAATGTTCATATGTTGTTCATACTTCCATCATATATTAACCTTATGTTTTTCATAAAAACACTATACTATATTCTAGTCTACTCTTACTAAGTCTAGACTTATGATCTTACATCATGTGATCTGTTATGTGACTGCAGTCACATACCTTTTCATTGTCAATAAAAATAAAAGTAAAAAAAAAATCAAAAGAAAAGAAATATTAAATTAAGAAAAACTATGATAGCAAAGATGCACAAAATTACATAAGACTGATATATTTTTATTATTCTTATATTAGGATTTCTAAAAGAAACTCAATAGAATCTTCACTACTACAATATATATTATTTATATTAATAAATCATAGTCTATGCCCTATACTAGTTGTCTACCCTAAAGCTACATATGTTATCTATGAGTCCACTATGTTCTAACTATAAGGTAAATATACTATAACTATATTTCTTACTATTATTATATTAGAACCTTTTATTATCTTATAGACTTATGATATCATATATATTTATTATGTAATTCTCTATTGCTAAATAAAAAAAAGCTAATAGAAAACTAAAAAAAAAAGAATAATAAAAAAATAAACTCCATAAAATCAAAGTAAACAATTTTAAAATATATAATACTCTGTAATTCCTAAGCTTGAAAATTACTTAGTATAGTATACTGTTCTGAATTTCTATGCTTAGAAGTTTAGCTTTCTAAATGATTCTCTTCTTAATATAACTTTCTTTCAAAATATAAATATCATGATAAGCAGAAATATAGCTTATCTACTGAAGTTAAGATTATCCTAGAATTGTATTTGCATATGTTAGATAATATTTCCACACTCTTTCAATATCTTTTGTAGATTTTTTTGTAAATAGTTTCTTTTTTTAGATATTTTTTATATTTAATATTGGTCATACATGTCATAGTCACAGTCACATAATCACATAATATAAAAGAAGAGTATAAAATATTTTATAACAATAATATATGTTAACTTATCAATATCATATAGTCTTTAGAGTAGATTAAATATAATATAACATTAACTTAGCATATCTAAAGTAAATAACTTTGTACTAGGAATTCTATCAAGTTCTCTTGTATAAATCTTATATAAGGTTTTTTTATTGACTTAACTCTGAGTCTTTAATTGTAATACATTATATATAATATAATATTGTATTTCTTAGCTAAGTTTAAAGAAGAAATCTTGTAGAGATTATAAGAAAAACTTAACAAAGAGTTCTTACTATATTTTTATATTATATACTATTATTACATAGTTTGTATATACTTAGTTCTATTTTATTCTATTATATATATATATTAATAAAGAAACAGAGATATAAAATCAAAGAAAATACAAAAAAATATAAAATTAGAAAAATGTACTAATCTAATCATATTCACTTTAACTATAAATAACATCTACTTTCTCATCCACACTTCTAGTCTCTGTTTATTCTATATCAATTACTTTTCAGATATTTTTACTAGACTTTTTAGTAACTTTATTAATATTAGAGACAATTCACACTTGCTAGAGTATTTACAAATGTAAATTAGATGTAGTTCACACTTAAAGGTAAAAGTCCACAGAGTTAGCTCAGACATACACAGAGTGTAGAAGCTTCTGTAATGAGCTTGGTAATGTGGACTTGTCAGAATGACCTTAGTCTCAACTTATGTGTTGTGTCTCCTACAAGCTATGTGGTCACAATTTCAGGGAATGGTCTTGTAAGGAGTTGTAAAGAAAAAAATAAAGCATGTCATCATTGACACTGGAGATTTGGTGTCAACTTTAGTCAATTATCAGGCTAGCTATTACAAAGGGGTCACCAGCCTTAAATATATAAAATAACAAAAGAAGTAGTTAAAACAGATCTCTGAGTGAGTGTTTCAGTAGTAAAACACTATATAAGAGCTCAGATTTGAAGAGGGAAAAACTCTGCATAAAGTCCAAGTAAATTTGTGGAGTTTGAAGAAGATAATTAGACAACAGACAAAGATGAATATGACCACAGATTTTGACTCAAATAAAGCCAAATAACCATAGACTTTTAGTAGAATTAAGTTTATTATAAAGTACCAAACTACTGATAGAGTTTTGGGCACAAATAAGGCCAAATAACCGTGGGAATCTGTTGTTGTGTTAAAGTCAAACATGTTTCAGGCATATTTTGGAGTTTGGGATATGACAGAAGTATAAACTATTTATATGTAGTATATAAGATAGATAATCCTATACAGAGTTCTTTATTGAGTTCTCTTGTAATTAACTCAATCCAAGGTTTTAATTTTGACCATAACACTTGTATCTTAAGTCATGATACTAAAGAACATATATTATTCATAAGATTAACATATATCAAATATATTATAGTAATATCATTTCTTTCTAGAATCTTTTACTATGTTTTATTATAATCTGTGACCATGTGATTGTGACCTGTGATCTGTGACATCATATTAACCCTAACCCTAAATTCCCATTCTAGAAAAATTAAAATTAAAATAAAAGAAAAAATAAAAATAATTAAGTCTAATATTTGCAATTTGTTATAAGATAAGAAAGTGTGGACAGACTTTAGTGAGATATTTATAGATAGTTATATTATTAGTTTACAACAAGAGAGAGAAGACATGTGACTGAGAAGTCATATGATATTATGTTATAAGACCTAGAGTAGTCTAGAGTAGTCTAGAAGAATTGAGAAGAGTCTAGAAATAAAGTGATGTCAAGGAACATATTAACAACATGGTTTTCTCATGGTATACACATAGTGCACACATGAACAACAGAGATGAAGAGTAGGATTTAGAATATGACATCAGGACACATGTATACAGCATGCTGGCCTTGAGGTAGATATATGGTGGATGAGTAATAGAATATGAGGTAAATTAGTAATGGATATAAGGACAGGGCATAGACATTAAAGTAATATGTACAGCAGATGTGTAGTTGTAACATGGACCATGAATAGTTATATAAGTAGAATACTATTGTAGTTTCCTATCAAGTTTTCTTGTAAATTATACAACTCGTATTCTCCACTAGATATTTGCCCTTGAGATTTACTTGTTAGTACTACTATTGAACATTAGTCTAGTAGTTGCCACAATACAATTCTAACAAAATATATGTATTAATCTTAGTCATTGGCTATTGTACTTCAAAAAATCCACATTTATCATTGTTCAAAGCCTAATAAGCTATTACATAATATCTCTAAGACTTTTTTATTCATTGTACTCTTTAATATACTTGGTAAATTAAAACAATAAGCAGTAAATTACAAGTTCATTCTATTACTTTTAATTTCCTTTACCTGAAATAATTAGAAGGTATCAAATAATAGTCAACAACAGACAGAATTTTCCTTACTTATCTCATATGAATGAGATAGGTCAAAAGTTTTTATATAAGCACTTTTACTTTCAATATAACTCAATTCTTTCTCTTTTTAATTCACTAACTTCTTCTAATGATATTAATCAAAGTAAAATTTGATATCAGAATCTCTCACTTCTTTTCTAGTTATTTAATTAACAGACAAACTCAATATATATAGAACTATTTTACATCTCTATCCTTCAAAGCAGATACTGGAGTGGGATAAAGTTTCACTCTTTTTCCTATTCTCTTCACTTTGTGTATTGCTTTTCTTTTTTAGATATTTAAAAAAAGAACAAAAAATCTTTTTATTTCTATTTCTGTTTCTATTCTTTCTTTTATTAATAATGGTCTTTTTATTTCTCAGGAAAAGAGTTATGGAAAATCAAATACAGTTCTTTACTGTTATAGCATTATCTCCTCTCTTTTCAACCAGTTTGGCTTCACAATCAAATATGACAAATCAAAAGTCTGCTATTTCTCAAGAACAACAAAGAAGACTAAATATCCTTTGCTAAATCTTAGACTTGTAGATAGAGCTATACTCAAACCCAAAGATATATAGTAATATCTAGACTTCTTTTTTGATAAGAAACTCTCTTTCTGACACCATATTTACTATTACACTAACAAAGCTTTATTAATCATCAAGAACATAAAGATGCTTAGAAATTCTACAAGAAAATTATCTTTAGCATACAAATACTTATTATACTTTATTGATTTTAACTCTAATATTTCAAAGAAGCTCTGACATACTATTCTTTTAAGGAGTTAAAGAAAATACAAAAAAGAGTGGCCCTATGAATTACAAGAACTTTTCATATATCTCTATCATAAAGAGTTAAAGCTATCACTAGTCTCATTCTTATCAATTTCCACATTGATAAACTTATAAGATAACATTATCTTTGAGTTGTGTTTTTTCTCTAAAAAACATATAATTAACTCTCTTTTAGATTTGTATTATTCCAAACAAGTTATCTCTTATTAAATGGCCATAAGTTGTCTTACTCCCAAACAAAGATAAAAAATCAAAAGTCTTATAGTAGACATCAATCATCATCTTAATCAAGTTTTACCAGTATTTGATAGTCTAAACCAAGAACTTTCTTTAGGCTTTTAATTGGTAAATATATTTCCTAATTACTTTTCTTTTAATATAGTAAATCACAAAAATAACAAAGTAAGAGATAACTATTGCGATAAACTTAAGAATATCTATTAGAGCTCTTCCAATAGTCCTAATATTATGCTTATTATATTTAATGCTAGTATCAAAAACAATGTTGCTACTACTCTCATATTCAAAGAGAACATAACATTAAAAACTGTTCATCATGCTATGAATGTTTCATCTACTGAAGCTAAACTATTTGTTATAAGATGTGATATTAGTTAAGTACTTTATACAAGAGATATTAAACAAATTATCATTGTTACTGATATTATTTACATAGTTAAAATTTTTTTTGATTTATCTAATTATTTATATTAGCTATACTTTATCACTATTTCAAAAGATCTGAGAAAGTTTTTTAATGAGAACTTTAATAATACTATTACTTTTTGGGATTGTTTGAGTAATAAAAAATAACCTCTATATCTAATAATTGACAATAAGTCAAAATTATATAAAATCAGTTCTATCTTATCTAGTAAAACATTATAGAACTTTAATAGAAAAGAAGAATATGACTTAATTGTAAAGAAATAGTAGATATAATTCTAAGTCTCTGACTATATATTTTTTTATTCTATAAAATAATACTTAGTTAAAGTATTTTAGCCTATTAAACTTTTTATATACTTATATTACTAGACTTATTACTAATTATATACTTATTAGTAAATATAGATAAAGATTTTTCCCAACATATCAAAACAAGAGTATATATTTTATATGATTGCAAATAATATCAAAAGTTATAAAACTCAAAGTGAAAGTTCTTTAAAAATATTTTTATATTTCTTAAATTTAATTATAGTATATTTTGCTTTCAAGAAGACATTACATAAGAGAAATTTTATATTTTATATAATAATATAGTTTTTATATCTTTTTATTTAGTTATGTATTTTCTTTTTTCTCTTTATCTTTAGTTTACCTTTAAATAGTTACTTTGTATAACTATTATAGCCTACTATTATATCTCATATAATAAATTGTTAATTAAAAAAACAAAGAGTATAATATAATATTATATATATTATAAAGCATAATATCTATTATAAAGTAGTTATATATGTTATAGTTATATTTTACAAAATTACATATTATAAAAAAGATTATAAAAGATTTTGAAATAATATCAGAGTTAAATATAGTAAAATTTATTTCTTTTTATTTCTTTTCTCATTTTTATTTTTTATTTTATTTATTTTCTTATTTTTAAACTGTTACAAACTTCATTTAGCTTGTATCTTCATAATAAGTAAACTGATTTTTACAAACTAAGTTACACTGGAAAGTCTTAAATGAGAGCTATCTGTACATATATAAGATGTACAAAAGTGATAATGAATGGCTGAATGGATTTGCATGATTGAACTTGTATTGAAAAGTGCTTATTTATCTGTTTACAACAATATATGATATGTCTCAAAACAATTAGTATTGGTAGAGATACAAACATATTAATATAGTAACATAAATGACAATAGCTTACACACAGACTATTACTCTTTTGTAATTATACTTCTGTATCTGAGGATTAGATCTTAGACTTAATTCAGTTCAAATATTACAATTAGTAAATATTTTATTTGTAATATAAACTTAGAGTTAAAAATTAGTGTAATGTTACATATAACTGTTACAACTGTTATACATCAAGTTACATAGGTCACATATTACAGTCACAAGTCACACAATCATATATTATATAGAAAGTTTCAAAATAACAATATTATATTATATATTAATAGTATATAATACACATAGTTTTTAAATTAAAACTTGTGTGGTATAGACTATTAGTTTAGTATATATAAAATAGATATATTATACTAGAAACTCTATTCTTTTCTTATTTTAATACTTTAAGGTTTGAATCATAACAAATAAGTAATATTATATAGTATAACAATAATGTATTAATCTTATGGAAAGTACATAAACTTTAGAGTAGATTAGTTGTAATATACACACAAACTATAGTATATAAGATAGATTAGCTTGTATTACTCAATACAAGAATGTACTTTCATTTTAACTTTGAGATCTAAGTTATAATACTATCTATCTAAGCAATTTTCTAGATATTTTCATCAAGTTCTCTAACTATCTGACCCCTATCATTTTCTGTTTATCTCAGATCTATTTTGTTAAATTAGAATAGAGTATAGAAGTATTTATAATAGTTATTATTTTTAAAAGATTTTATTCTATTCTTTTAAGTTTTTTGTAAAGATATAAACTCTGTATAACTCTATAGACTTTATTCAGTTATTCTAACAAAAATATAAAGTTGTACTTTAAAACTCTAGGAAAAATAAAGTTTTATTAGTTCAAAAATTATATAGTATACTACTTATTTCTAGGAGAAATCTAAGAAAATAAAATAAGATCTTCTAAAGATAACAACTATTCTAAATACTCTAGAATTTATTCTAATCTAACAAAAAAACATAAACATACCCAAAGAATAATAGTATTAAGATAGCTAAAAACTATAGTAGAAATATTTAGAATACTTATTAGAAAACAGAAGTTTACTTAACTATAATAAAGAGCTTTAGAAATAAGGATAAATAAGAGATAATAAATATATAAATATAAGTGAATAATAAAGTTTATACTTAAAGTTTGATTTAGAATTTGATAAGTTGATAATCTAACCTATTTTAAATAATATATAAATCAAACTCTAAGTTGTATTTATTTCTATTACAAATAATATCTATTAAAAATAGCACTTATTAATTCTTGTTAAAGAATAAAATGTCTTAATTATCACTTTTGAATTACTTAGATTTACTAATACTAGTGTTATAACTTAAGATTAAAGAGTAAGATTAACAAAAAATCTTGTATTAGAATTAACATAAGAAATATATATATATTAGCTAGTTGGTTTATATAAAATTTTATCCAACCTATCTTAAAAACTATATACTATTTTTTTTTAAATCAACAATTTATTACATGGAGTGTGATAGCAGTTTGTACCTACAGAAGAAATTATGTATGGAGTATCAATACTCTAACCTTTTTATGCAGTTATCCAACACAAAAAACTACTAAGAAATTCATAACTTCAAGTAAGTTTAAGATAGACATAATATACATAAATAGGAAGTTCTTCTACTATACTATCTCTCTTTTCATTCTATACTATCTATAAGATTAATATATAGTAAATATATTATATAATAATATTATTCCAGAATATTTTGTGTTCTTTTATATAACATGCAATCTTGTAACTATACTACAATTTTTTCTCAAGAAATAAAAACTTTTCTTATAAGCAAAAAAAAACCTATTAGAATCAATAGAAATCAAGAAGAATTATTATGGTAACTACTTAGTTACAAAAACTAAATAGTAGTTATTAAGTAAACTTAAAAATAGTATCTCATGGGAATTACAAGAAAGCTCAACAAAAAGTCCCCAATATATTGCTATCTTATTTATATTTTATTTTTATTTTTTATTTTACTTTATTTAAGATTAGGGTTTAAGTATAATATCACTGTCATACTGTTACAAAATGTCACAAAAAAGACATAAATCTGTGTCACACATTAGTCACATGTTATATAATGCTGTCATAGTAATTTTATATATGTTAATCTTAAGATTTACATATAGTCTTTAGGGTAGACTAGATATAGTAGTAGCATAAACCAACTAATATAGTATATAAGATAGATATATTGTAACTAAGAACTCTATTGAGCTTTCTTGTAATTAACCCAATTCAAGGTTTACTCTTTTAATTTTAACTTTGAGTCTTAAGACATAATATAATGATAAATATACCTATCTTAATGTATATATAATATCCATAAGTCTACTATACTATTTTTACAAGGTAAACATATTCTTTAATATCATTGTTCTAAATTCTTTTACTATATTTCAAATCTATAACTTTATATCTTGTGATACCTTATATGACCATAGTCACATACCTTTTCTTTTTTTTTAAATCAGCAATTTATTACACAGAGCATGTAGATAGACTATAGTAGCTACTTCATAACTATATATAAAACAAAGAGAACCACATAAAGAGAAAAAGAGAAAAGAAAAGAAAAGAAAAAGAAACATAAGAAGAATACAAAATTTAGCTAAGAGGTTTACTCATAGCTAGAAAGTTAGTAAGGTTCTAAAACACAAGCACCTCTGGATTGAATTTGAGAAACTTGACAAAATGACTAATCAAATTTCTTCTTAGATTCTAGTATTTGTTAAACCTTTTGCACTTATAAAGGATATAACATCTTGATTCGATGGGGTATAACCCACATAAACAACTAAACTCTTCTCTGGGGAAAAATCTAAGTCTATATTATATTTGCCTATTAGAGCATAGTTGGTAATTGTCCTCATAGCTCTTGTATATAGAGAGTTAGAATGACTAAAAAATTTTAGCCATAACCCACCTTTAATGTAGGATGGTTCTAAGATGTTTTCATTACTATCAATGAGGTTGAGGAATTGTTTTTCCTTGAGGTCTGATGCTTGGAATGTCATTCTCCACTTGTTTGCAATGACATTGCATTCATTTTTCTTGCTAAAGTCCTAAGACAATTTGAATAGAAATAGCAATATGGTGTTAAAAGATTTCATTTCCCTATCAACAGCTTTATGGAGAACCCAGTTGTTACAACTAGGACACTTCCAAAATTCAATTGAATTCTCTTAATGATGTGAGAAGAATATATAAAGTTCAGAGAGAATAGCAGATGTGCTAAGTTGATATGGATATAAAGATGGGTTGAAGATCTTTTTGGCTATATGAATCAAATCTGTAACAATAATGATTTTTGAGATGTTATTGAGATTTGTGGCTTAATTGATACCACATCCAATAGCAAACAATTCAGTCTCTGTGCTCATGATATTAACTATCAGAAATAGACCAGCTACTGAACCAGTTATGCTAAAAGTGTGCAATGTCAAGCTTAGCTTTGACATCTGGCTAGTACTGTCAAGTTCACAAATAGTAGACTTAGTTCCTCTCTATTTTATTTTTCATTTTCATTTTCTTTTCGTTTTATTTTCTTATTTTTCTATTTTTAAAACAGCTAGGGTTAGGGTCAAAAGTAATTGGTCACACTGTCACATTAGTTACAATCTGATAGTATGGTTGCAACATTGGTCATGAGACATGAGAGAACAAAGTAGAAGGTTCTAGAACAAATGACATCATACAACATGGATATCATATATTGACCTCATGTTCTACACATGGTCATTTAGGGTAGGGTACACAGTAGTGAGCACAGACCATCGGTAGTAGTATAAAAGGTAGACTAGTTTGTAAAGAGATCTCTATCAAGTTCTCTTATGTTACTCAATACAAGAGTTGTTCTTTTATCCCACTCTTAGGATTTAAGATCATAACAGGTACTATATATATACTTCATACTGTACTCCTAACAGTACTGTTGTAGCAACCACTAGTCACAAAAACCAATAACTATATAGCAAGTAAATCTCTTAAGTAGATATAATGTGGGAAGTTTACAAGAGAACTTAACAAGGAGTCTCTGCTAAATTAGAGTCTTATATATACAAAACATGCTTGGTCCATGCTACTAATAATTAGTCCTGCCCTTATGTCTATATTGTATTCTCATATCCATTTCATTTCCTACTCAAGGCCACTATGTTATTTCTATGTACTCTGATGTCATCTTTTAGACCTTTCTACTATGTTCTAGGGTTATGATGTCACATCATGTGACCTGTCATGTAACTTCCATATCACATGCCTCTTCATCATCCAAAAGAAAAAGAAAATCTATATAAAATCAGAAAAAATAAAATAAAATAAAATAAAAATTGTTAGTGTCCAAAGTATTCCATAACATTAACTGCATGATATAAAGTTTTCATAATAGGTTTGTTGTAGATGTGTGTGTGAGATATAAACATTGTGATGTTATTCTTAATGCTAACATCTATAATAATAAGTACATTCAAAGATATGCTTAAAGATTCAAGTACCAAATTGTCAAGTTGCTGAATACACTCTTTGAAGTTATTGTTTTTATTTTTTTTAAATAAATGAAAAGAAAAACAACTAGGAAAAATGTTAATAACTCTGTTACCAGAAGAAAATTCTGAATGGAGGGGATTGAATAAAGAAAATACTTTATTGAATCTGTTGTCTATATTGACTAATGGACTCTTGATTAGTTCATGTTGGCATTTAGTTAGTGAAGCAAGTGAAAATGAATGATGACCAAATGATGAACCTGTTCTAGATTCTATGAGAGATTATAGGATATAATTAGGAGAAAGGAAGTAAGCTTGAAGATGTGATCTCCCACTGAGTTTCTGTAGATGAAGATTGATTGGGATAAGACCTGCAATGTGTTATGGAACGCTTTGAACACTAACATTTCTCTTTTTCTTTTATCTATTTTTCTTGATTTTATATTTCTTTTCTTTTGAATTTCTTTTTCTTTTCTTTTTAGTGACAATGAAGAAGCACGTGATATTGCAGTCACATGACATGTCACATGATGTGATGTCATAAGCCTAGAACATAGTGAAAAAATCTAGAAGATAACGTTAGGGCACATGTATACAACATGGTAGCCTTAAGTAAGAAATGAGGTGGATATGAGGTTGTAGCATGAACTAGGTGTATTTAGTATATATAGGACTCTAATTTAGCAGAGACTCCTTGTTGAGTTCTCTTGTGAACTTCCCACTCGATATCTAACTTAAGAGATTTACTGCTTATGTGATCATTTGTCTTTGTAATAAGTGGTTGCCACAATATAATAGCTTCAATACCAAATAAAAAGAACATTTTGAAAGCCCCAAGAATTCAAATAGCAGCTCTTCTTTGTATTTTGTCTAATATCTTTAGAGGGTAGGAAAGAGGAGCTTTGTTATAATACTAGAGTTGAAACCCATAAAGGACAATTGGTGGGACACAACTTCTAATAAAAGGCATTTTTGATGTGGATTTAAACCTTGGACCAAGTTTCCAAAGATCTTCATATATTTGACCATTAAAATCACCTTATTAGAAAAGAAGTCAATATGTTGATGAAACAACAGTTTTCTATCAAAGATAAAACCTAGGTATCTTTAGGTATTTTTAGAACATAGGATAGGTTCTCCAATAGAGGATAGGTCAAGTAGGTCACATGCCTCTTTATTATTAAAGAAAATAAAAAAAACAGAAAGAAAATCAAAATAAAATATTAGAGTTTGAGCATACTATAACAAGAATATTGTGGCAACTACTAATCAAGACAATCAATAGTGTCACTTAAGTAATCTTATAGATAAGAGTCTCATAGGGATCACAAGAGAACTCAACAAGGAGTTTCCAATATATTTCTACACTATTTATACAATAGATATATGGTTTATGCTAGCAATAAATAACTTTACCATAAAGTACATATATTGTCTATGAGTCTACTATACTATTACTACAAGATGAACATACTGCAACTATGTCCTTAACATTATTATTATATTTTCTTTTATTATGTTTTAGATCTATAATATCATATGATATGTCACATACCTCTTTATTGTTCAAGAAATAAAAGAAACAGAAAATAAAAATAAAATCAAAGAAAATAGATAAATGAAATCAAAAATAGAATATAAGAGTTCAAGTATACCATAATATAGAAATCTAGATAAAAGTTGTTTATAACCAACCTACTAATTATATGTCTAAGTCTATAAGCAGACCTATTATACTAAGAATACAGAGTCAAATAAGACTGAGAGAAATGAAACTAAGAAGACTGTCTACAAAAATAGAAGAGTGAACTATTTGAGTACTTATCAAGACTTAAAAAGAAAAGATCATTCTTAAAGAAAAAAGACAAACTTATAACTTGATATTCTTGAGTGTTCTGTTTATATTAGCAATGTGTTTGCTAGAAAGTACCATGAATTTATCTAAGTGGTTGAAGCTTATTGAAACTAGAACTTGTTTTTTAGATGGACTCTTGGTTGTTATATTAAGCCTAGGTTTGTTCTTCTTAGACTATTATCATTTTGTATAATTAAATCTCAGACTTAACAATATTAGTTTTTATTAAACTTCTAAATCACTCTTAAACCTCTAAGAGTATATCCAAGGTTTGTTGTGGTAACCACTAGTCAAAAGACCAATAGCAATACAAACAATAAATCTCAAGACAGATATCAAGTGGAAATCACAAGAGAACTCAATAAGAAGTCTCTGATGTATTTCTATACTATTTATACAAAGTATTCATAGTTCATGTTAATGGTAAATAGTGTTATAATCTCAAACCTTTAGAGTAAGGTCAAAGTCAAACTCTTGTATCAGAGTAAACACAAGAGAGCTCAATAGAGAGCCCTTTACAAAGTAGTCTATCTTATATACCTATTTAAATAGTCCATGCTAGCTGCTGTACACCCTACCCTAAACGACCATGTGTTAAGCATGAGGTCAGCATATGGTATATATGCGATATGATATTACTTCTTTTAAAACCTTTTACCTCTTTTCCCTATATTTTATGATTTGTGCCTAATCAATCCTAACTCTAAGTTCTATAAATAGAAAATATGAAAATAAATCAAAAATAAAATAAAAATAAAAAAGGAAAATAATAAAAGCTAAGTCCACTTCTTATGATCTTGACAAATAGTTCTATTCTAATATTCATATATAGTCCATACTTCTACCATATGTCAACCTCATATCTTCTATAAGTATACTATACTCTATATATGTACTCTGATATTATCCTTTTAGTTCTTTCTCCCAGAGTCTAGGCCTATGATCTCACATCATGTAACATGTCATGTAACTGTGATCACATACCTCTTTATTGTCAAATAATAAAAGAAAAAGAAAAGAAATCAAGAAAAATGTTAGTGTTCAGGCACACCATAACAAAGTTCAGATATTACAAATAAGTAAGTAGTTTATTTTGTAATAAAGTACTTACAAAGTTTTGGAATAAATAACTTCATCATAGAGAATAAGTTACTTATAGAATTTGAAATAAGAGTAAGTTTGCTAGAGAAAATATTAATACTCAGAGTTATACTTTGACATATAAATTTCAAATAATAGAAATATCATTTAATGTTAAAATATAGACTAACTATAAAAAATTTCAAGAATTTTAAAAAACTACTGTTATAAACTTAGATTTAAAGTATATAAGAAAACTTGATAAAGTTCATAATACAAGGTATTATTACAACTCAAAAACCTTAGAGTTAGTCAATAAGAAGAACCTTATATTAAGATTAAC
The DNA here is from genome assembly GCA_022457215.2 of Leucocoprinus gongylophorus. NCBI lineage: Eukaryota > Fungi > Basidiomycota > Agaricomycetes > Agaricales > Agaricaceae > Leucocoprinus > Leucocoprinus gongylophorus. The sequence goes on from JAJOHK020000161.1 coordinate 31,775, forward strand.
ACAAGAGAACTTGATAGAAAACTCTGTACAAGATTGTCTATCTTATATACTAAACTACTATAGTCCATATTACTACTTCTTTAGCCTACCCTAAATAACCATATGTTTGTCTTAAGATTAGCATATATTATATATATTATATAATATTATTCTTCTAGAATCTTCTATATCCTTCTCTGTAACCTTATAACTTGTGACTATTACTGTGACTATGTTATCTAATATGACTGATGTGTGACAATATGATCATAATATTACTTTAATCCTAACCCTAGATTCAAAATTAAAAAAAGAAAAAGAAAAGAGAATTAAATAAAAAACTAGCATCTAAGCTTTACATATCTAATAAATATATTATGACCTAAGTTCTTAAGTAAAAACAAAAGATGACTTATATATTAAGTAATACAAAAAAACTTGATAAAATTTCTAGTACAAAATAGTCTATTTTATATACTTTAGACTATAGTCTATGTACACACTACAACTAACCTACCCTAAAGTATCATGTATACTCTATAAGTATTATAACTATAGAACCTTAAAGCAGATTCAGAGATTAAACTCTTGTATTAAGAAGATATAAGAAAACTTGATAAAGAGCTCCTTTACAAAATAATCTATCTTATATACTCCTACAGATGGTCCATGCTAGCTACTGTACACCCTACTCTAAATGACCATATGTAAAGTATGAGGCTGACATATAGTATCTCTGTTGTATGACATTATCTTGTTCCAAAACCTTCTACTTCCTTCTCTTAAGTTCTGTGATCAATGTTGTGACCACACCATCTGATGTGACTGATGTGACAGTGTGACAGGTCACTTCTAACCCTAACCTTAAAGTTCTTAGAAATAGAAAAATGAAAAATAACTTGAAAAATAAAATGAGAAAGAAAATGAAATAGAAAAAACTAAGTCCTCATTCTTTGATCTTAACAATGAGACCAACATACTATTACTATACTATATATAATATTACTTATTCTATAACCTTTTATATTCTTCTCTGTATCATATGTTTGTGTGACTGTGACAGTGATATATGTCACACATCTCTCTATCTCTGTCACAACTTGTGACATCACATCACATCTTTTGTCCAAGTTTAAAATAAAGAAAAGTAAAATAAAACTAAAAATAAAATAAATAAAAATAAAAATTCAAGTTCATTATTCACAATTCTGACAAGATAGCCTACTTTATATGCTCTAGTTTGTAAAATTGTATGCATATACTAATGTTAAAGTTATAAGAAGAGAGGAATATGAAAAAGTCCTAGTAGACTATGAATAGTATGAATAGATGGTGGTAATGGTTTAGAATGTTGGTGGAACTGTTGTTGCTGTTGGTTGAAGAGAGATATATAAAATGGAGATATGTAAGTATTATGAAGAGAATTCCCTATAGTATCTTTCTATATTTAATATTGTTGAATTATATTATTTTTTATATCAAGAAATGTAGAAAGTCAATGTTAGAAAAATTATAGGGGAAGGGGAAGACTTTTTGCTGAAAAATAGGAAATAAACTTACTGAAACTATAGTTAAGATTCCAGTTGCTATACTAATTCCTACCATTAGGCTTGAGATTATTTATTTTTAAACACTAACTAAGTCTTTTTAGAGAATCCTACAATATTCTATTAGGTCACATGACTGTGTGACAGTGACAGTGACATGACACTCTTAGAATAAGTCTATATAAGGAAATAGAAGAAAACTAAAGAATTGTCACAAACTTCATTCAGCTTGTATCTCTACAACTAGTAGACTGATTTTTACAAACTAAGTTGTGCTGAAAAGCCCCAAATAAGGGCTATCTGCACATATGCAGGATGTACAGAAGCAACAATGAACAACCAAGAGAATCCTTTAAAATATATAGAGTGAAAGGAGATAAATACTAAGAGGAGTTAAAAGATATAGAGAAGTATATTGAAGAAGAAGTCAAAAGGAAGAAAAAGGCTGGAAGAAAGAAAGAAAGATCTTTTGAAAGAAATGAGCTTACATACTAGACTCAGACTCAGCTACACTTCAAGAAATAATCCAAGATCATCATAACTATGAGCTAGTAAGACACTCAGATTATACCAAGACACATGAACTTATCACATGGAACTATTGGTAACCCCATATGATCACTGATATCAAGAAATATATACTAGGATGCAAACAGTGCCAGATCAGTAAAGCAGATCAACAAAGAAAGAAGAACCCACTATATCCAAATAAGGTTTTCCAGCATCTTTAGAACATTATAAGCATAGAGGACCCCTACCCATTTCGAAAGGATACAATGGAATACTGGTAGCTGTGGACAGGTTTTCAAAAATTGGTACAATATATTCCCATAACAATGAACATAACATCGAAGGGAGTGGCCAAGAGTTTATAGGAACAAGTCTTCGAGAATATGGGAATCTCTTGAAAGGTTATAAGCGACCAAGGGCCACAATTCACATCAAGCCTCATGGAAGAATTCTGTAGACAAATTGGAATTGAGTGAAACCCCTCAACAGCCTACCACCCCCAGACTGACGGACGAACTAAAAGAGCTAACCAAGGAATGGAAATAACTACATACAACTATATCAACTAAAGACAAGATAACTGCGTCAAATGGTTACCAATGGCCAAGTTTGCCTATGACAATAGACAACATACAGGCAAATCACTGTTCTTGAGGAAGACATCCAAATGTCAGTGAAGAAGGGTGAGGATCATCAGAAAGAGTACCAAAAGCTGATGAATTCATCCAGGCAAAGAGAGAAGTAGAAGATCTGGTCACCAATAAATCCCATTCTTCCAAACGCTGGACCCATGGGGTTTCGTAGCAAAAATTCAGCCGGACATCAACGTTCTGATAATCTACATACAATTGATCATCTCACTACCACAGTCAACAACAATGTTCCGGAAAACAGACAAATAAGTAAAACAAATGTTGAAAAGATTAACCCTCATCTGGAGAATGTAAGTACTATGGGAATGAGAAAATGACTGAGTACACCGCTAGCCAAGAAGGAAGGAAGAAGAAAGGATTCAACCCAACTCTTTTTCTGCGTGGGAGTGAGGCATTCGTTCGGCATCATTGTTGCTCTTTATAGAAAGAGGCCAGGGACAAGTATGGAACCCAATGCAATATTGAAACTGCCCACTGTCATGATGTGATCCTGATAGGTCTTCTTGAATTTGACTCGTATTTTCCACTAGGGTTTCAGAATTAGAGAGGAAGGAGTAATGACTCGATCTTCTCTTGTGCCCGGCACGATGATATCGAGGCTTTGTCAGTGAAGGCATTTTGACGATCATAACAACTCGCGCATCTTTTGGTTCCTCTTTATCTTTTGGATTCGGGTACTCGACTGAGTCAGATTGAACGTTTGGTGTTGTATTAGTATGAGGACGACGACGGAATATGGACATGGTGCCGATCTCACTCAAGCGCTGCCATCTTCGAGATTCTGCCGTTTGTGGCAATGGGAATATAGATCGTGACTCCAACGATTCCTCAAATCTTCTGAAGCTTTGTGAGGGATAACTTTCTGGGGTCAAGACATGACCTGATGGGTCATTATATGGTATAGGCAAAACAGCCAGAGGCTATATAAATGATTACTGGATTGTTAGGAAATTGGCAAGAGCCTGAGTACACACCAAAATATTATCCCAGAGTCCATGTTCTACACCCTCTTTGTCATAATCAATACACACCTCCCACAAGATGGGTTTCTCCCCGAATTTCGAGCCCGCCAATCTGGCTGAGTCGATACCTTGCATACTCCTCCTCTGTTCTGGGTAACCCCAAAGGCCAGGCTCTCTCCCAAATTGCATCCGTCGCCAGCCAAAGACGGCTATCATGGCAATAGAGAAGATTCCGATGGCAAGAAACGCAAGTATGAGAGGCGGTGAGCCAACAGGAGATTGAGAGTTCCCTGAGCCACTATTCGACGAGTCAATCTGCTGGGAACTGCTTGTGCTCAATACTGAGGAGACTGTTGGCATGAGGGAGAGGAGGAGGAGGAGTAGTGGCGGTAGCACACGAACAGGGACATTGTAGTTCTTTCCAAGCAAGGCTACCTGATCATTCCTGAACATCTGACCAATTGTACATACTTAGCACTCTCTCATCAGCTCAGCAGAATGCTTCCGACAGATAAATAATAGACTAAACAGCCGATCTGCTCATTATCCATCAGATCAAAACCAATCTAATACTTGAATTATAATGTACAAGAATATTTATATTGGCAATCGTCTCAGCACAACTTTTATCTACATATCCCTGCGCTTGATTCCAAGCCTAGCTTGAAGAGGTTTTCTCAAGAAGCCTTCGCGTATTTCCATCTAAAATAGGGACATCAAATTCCGGACGGTTCGTACCTGGGCAAAAATACCGCTTGAAACTTACAATCTGACCAGGATACTCCAATTCAAAGTCGAAGCGGCGGGCAATGGAGGCGATGATCATAGACAGCTCCATGGCAGCGAGATTGCGACCGACGCAGGCGCTGTGTTGTGCAAGGTTGCATTTCAGATATACGCTGATAGACTATGGAGCGAGGCTACTTACCGAGGACCAACGGAATAGGGATTGAATGCCTTGTTCATGGCGGCTTGATCACGTTCAAACCAACGCTCGGGACGGTACACCTCAAAGTCTTCGCCCCAGATCCTTGGGTCACGGTGAATTGAGTAAGATGGCACGGACAGGATAGTTCCCTCGGGGAAGTGCTCGCCCAAAACCTCCAAACCACCTTCAGGGACGATGCGGGGGAGACCAATACCAGATGTAGAATGGATTCGAAGCCCTTCGTTAATACAAGCTTCAAGATATGGGAGGCGTTTGATTTGCTCAGAGGTGGCAACAAGTTCATCCTCTGTTCCGAGTTGCTCGTCAAGTTCTTTGTAGAGCTTGTCCTGGATCTCACGATTGGCAGCAAGGTGATACAGTATGGCGGAAGTGGAGCTTGGGGGTGAAAGAAGGGCATAAATAATGATGGTACTTGTACAAGCGGGAAGATGAAAGCTTACTTGGACGTAGTGTCAGAGCCGGCGATAAGAAGAGTGAGAGCCTCGGCAGTCAGCTCCTCTTTGCCCATAGGATTGCCATTAGCATCGCGTCCGTTCTGCAACTTGCTCAGAAGATCAACACGATCGGTAGGGCTAGCCAAACGTTTGGAAACGGCAGCAATCGCAATGCCAGTGACACACTTGGCGCTCTCTGAACCTTGAGAAAAATGGGGAAGCTTACGTGCGAGAGGACGCCAGCAGGATGGAATGGCACTCATGGTCAGGTTGAATTCACCACGTGTGTTAAAGAGGTCGATAACAGGGATGCTAATGGTGTCATCTTGTTTAGCCTTTTTCCCGTAAGCATTCAACATGCTGCTTTGGTCCTTGGGTACGAGAGCTATGTCCTTTGCAGCTGAGAGCATGCCAAAGGGTTCGCCGAATGCAAGATCACCAATCATGTCGAAAGCAAGATAGTTCATCCCTTCAGATAAGAGAGTGAATGCTTGTTAGAAAGGTTAGACGGCGATGTCAGGGCTTACATGGTAAAATGTCGAGGTACAGCTTTCCATTCTTTCCTTCCCATCCACCCTCACCGTCGTCACCAGATGTCCCTTTGACTGCCATATTACATAGACGATCCCATTGATGGAGGAGCTGGGTGATGTAGATTTGGATTTTGGGCTCAAAGGCGATGACACTCTTTTGAGAGAAGATGTGCGCGATAATCTTGCGCTTACGGGTGTGCTCACTCCTATCCCTAACGTTGAAGAGACCGCGCTCAATAGAGACGAAAGCGTCGTAGAATTCAGACTTCAGTGTGCCATTTCCGTGACCGTAGATGGAATTGAGCGCCACAGGGTCGGCAATGGATACGTGGTTAGGAGCAATACGGACGATTGGACCTAGCGCAATCAATAAACGCTCATGTTCATAATTCTGAGAGTTACCCACCATATTTCAAGTGATAGTCGTGGATGACTTCAGAGCGGCGTCCCTGACTAGAGGTGTATGCCAACCAAAGGTCGGTGAATCTTGCCATGAATGGGCCTGGGTACTTGCGAATGTCCTTAGGGTCCACGAGCCATGGGATAACATGACAGAAGAAGACAGCAGCAGGAATGGCCAATACTGCGGTCGACAAGGTGGGGTTTGTGACCAGATTTCGAATGATGTCTACAATCATGGGGAAAAAGAAAAAGGAACTGATAAGTTTGAAGAAGCCTGTGAAGAGTTTAAGTACTGTTCATATTCCTAAGAACGGGTTACCATACTCCGTCATACCCAAGAACAAAATATCATTCTCGGTTCTCATCTTCGGATACAACAACACTTAGTGCCCTTGTTAGTAGGATTGAAAATAAAGATGACATACTCCGACCGCTAGCGGAGCGCAAAAGTCACCCGGGGCTGCTACAATCGAATGAGGAATTTGATGAGAAAAATAGATATTTTTGCCATACGTCACTTACAGTTGACAGGTGCTTGTCATCATAATCATATTAGGAGTGAATGTTACTGTGACAACTCTATTGGACGGGAAACGGTGTCGGTTCATGGGATGCTCGGCT
>JAJOHK020000162.1:0-38123 GCA_022457215.2 Leucocoprinus gongylophorus
TGACAGCTCCCATCAGGTATGAGTTTTGATCATGTGATGGCAACAGCTTGCGCACGGACCATCACTCTTTTGTATATATACCTCTGTGTCTGAGGGCTAGACCTCAGACTTAACAACATCAATTATTTCTGTTGATACTTTTCATCATCTGTCAATCATCATATCCTTATACTGAACTCCTGAAACACTATTCAGCCCCAGTATCACAACCAGTAAGTATCTTATTTGTGATAAGTTCTATTAGTTTTTGAACTAGTGGTTATTACAACAAATAGTAAATGTTGTGAATTTTATAGTAAGTTAAAGAGTTTTGGTAAAGAGTTCTTGATAGAAGGTTGGTGAGGCTTTTGTGAAGGATTAAAAGGTTCTAATATTATTTTTTGTGATGCTAAATTGTTGAAAATCTTGTAAGGTCATGGAAAGTATGAATACCAGTTTATTTTCTAGAGTTGTTATATACTGAAAATATTCTCCATAATATTGTACTTAGTACTAGCACATAAGAATTAAGTAAAATGTTATAAGTATATGAAAACTATCAATAATAATGTGTATATTTCTAGAAGAGTAGTTAGTATTTTCAATGTACTGTATATTATAATTCAAATCCCTTAAAGTTGGAATAAGAATAAAATCTTGTATTAGTTAACACAAGAGAACTTAATAGGATTCCAAGTACAAACTAGTTTACTTTATATACCACAAACTATAGTCTGTGTACATACTATCTTATTCTATCTATGTTTTGCCATAAGGTCAATATACTGTTGCTATATTGTATGATGTCATTTGTTTTAGATTCTTCTTTATCTTTCTTTATGTTATGTGATCCTGGGATAGTGACATGTGACATCATGTTAACCTCTAATCCCAAGTTTCAAAATTAAAATAAAATTAAAATTAAAATTAAAATAAGAAAGGAATTAAAAATAATTAGAGTCTACTATCCTTAACTTTGATATTACTCTATCTTCAAGGTTTATTCTCCAAAGAAACTAACTTCTATTTTTACCAGTTCTTCTCCAACTTTCTTAAATACTTATCTTTAAACTTTCTATTGTTCCATCCATACAATATTTTTGTCATAAACTTCTCCAGTAACTTTTCTCTCTCAAAGTCTCCTTCCTCTGTCATATCCAATTTCTCTTGTTGCTTTACTTTGCATTCATTCTTCCCTCAAATTGAGCTACTACTTTTACATTTTTTAAGTCTTTCTCTTTTTTCCATATATTATGCTCTGCTATAAATTCCTTATACCATACTAAATACTTTACCACTCCTTATATTTTTCTTTTGTTTAGAATTTTTTCTACTTCCCACTCTTCAGCTCCCTCTACTTCTACTAGTTTTACTTCTTCTGTCTTCTATCCCTCCATCTATTCTCTATATCATACTGTTCAACTGATATTCACAACCAGGTAAATTCTCATTGAATTGGGCAGTTGTAGTTTGACTACATTGGTAGATATTACCTCATTAATGAAATATGAACCAACATATTGATCTACTAGTTTCTTTGCCAGTCTCTTTTTGAACACCAAGTTCTTCATACTCAATATCACTTTGTTGCCTTTCTTCCACTCTTCCACTTCTTTTCTTTCTGTCTGCCTATTGCTTCATTTCTTCTTGTATCTTTTTCAGAGCTGCTCCTTCTTCCTTCTGAACCTTTTTTATTCTTTTTACAAGCTCTGTTATCTTTTCTACCTTTTCCTTTCTTCTAATATCAGCTCCCATCCTTAGTTCTCTACCATAATTTGCTATAAACAGAGATATCTTTGTTGCTGAATATACTTTGTTATTGACTGTAAATTCTGCTGAGGCCAACCATTCTAGCCAATATTTTTGTCTATGATCTATGAAAAACCTAAGATATTGTTTCAGCTCTTAATTCATTTATTTAGTTTGTTTATCTATTTATGGATGTAATGTTATGAACAGTTTTTTTTCAATCCTTAATATTTTATTCAACTCTCTAGTCATCTCTACTGCAAACTGTAGTCTTCTATCTGACACCATGCTCTCAGATGGTCTGTACAACCTCCATATATTGTCTCTAAACAACTATGCTAGTCCTTTTACTTTTGGTCCCTTTGTTATTGTTACAAAATGTGTTATTTTGGACAACCTATCACAAACTACTAGAATTGCATCTTTTCCAGCTACTAACAGTAACTTGGTGATAAAATCAACCATCAAATAAGTCCATGACCTTTCTGGTACCTTACTTAGCTTTAGCTTTCCTACTAGTACTTCTGTCCTATTCTTCATCCACTGATATATATCATATCCTTTCATATATTACCCCACATCTCTTATCACTCCTGGCCACCAATAGTTCCTTATTACTAACTCTATTATCTTCTATCTCTCTCCATGCCCTACTGCTAGTGCATCATGATGTAACCAGATTATTTCTACTCTTAGCTTCTCATCCTTTGATATATATACCTTCCCTCCTTTCAACACCAAATCCCCTTCTATCTGCAATTATCCTCTTGTAATATTTTAACCCCTTCCTTTTTCATTTCTTCTACTACCTTTACCACCTCTTCATTTTTACTTCCAGCTATTTTTATTTTTTATATTATGTCTACTTCAGATTCTTCTATCAATACTTCTGATAATCTATGAATCCATTGTTCTTTAATTAATGTTTGATTTTCACTGTCTTTTTCTACACTTACTTTCCAGTCCAGTCTTCTACTTAGTGTTATGATCTAAAGCTCAAGAGCTAAGCAATAGAACAACTCTTGTATTAAGTAACACAAAAGAACTTGATAGAGTTCCTAAGACAAAGTAGTCTACCTTATATACTATAGCCCATGGTCTGTGCTAGCTACTGTGCACCCTACCCTAAATGGCCATGAGTATTACATGAGGCCAGCATGTGTTGTCCATGCTGTATGACGTCACTTTATTCTAGTACTTTCTACTCTATTCTCCCAAGTCCCGTGATCAGTATTGTGACTACGCCATCAATTGGTGACTGATGTGACAGCGTGACTGATAACCCCTAACCTGAGTTGTTCTAAAAATAGAAAATAGAAAAGAAAAAGAAAAGAAAAATAAAACAAAAGAGAGAAAATAAAAATAAATGAAGTCCACTGTCAACCGTCTTGATACTTAGTCTACCTACTTTCCCTATTTTTGTGCCTGGCACATGCTTTAGAGTGAAATCAAATCTAGACAGATATAATACCCAGTGAGCTTGTCAACTTCTGCACCTTTATAAGGTACTCCAAATTCTTATGATCAGTCCAGACCTTAAACATGAGTTTTATGTCCTTTAAAATATGTCTCCAGTTTTCTAATCCTCTTATTACTACTAATATCTCTTTGTTATGGATATTATGGTTTTTATCTATCTTATTGAGTGATTTGGAAAGAAATACCACTGGTCTCCATCTTCCATCTTTATACTCTATAGATAGAACCCCTCTTATTGCATAATCTGGTGCATCAACTTCCATGCTCATTTTTTAATCTAAGTCTGGCACTGCTAACACTGGTTCCTTTGTAAACCTCCCCTTTAACTCCTGAAATACTTTCTCCTGTCTTTCTATCCAATCCCACTTCTAATCCTTCTTTACAAAATCATGTAAAAATCTAGCTATTATTGAAAAATTCTTAATGAATTGTTGATAATAATTAGCAAGTCCCAAGAACTTTTGCATGTTCTTAACTCCTATCAGAGTTGGCCAGTTATATAGACCTTTCACCTTCTCTTTCTCCATCCTAATTCTCTCTAGTCCTATTACTACTCACAAAAATCCTACTTCTCTTACCTTCTATTTGTATTTCTTCTAATTCACATATAAATTATTTTCTGCTAATATTTTTACTACTTCCTTTACTATCTCACCATGCCCCTCTTCTTTCTCTGTTCCTACTATTACATTATCAATGAAACTCACTACTTTTCTAGTGTTGATCAAGTCCCTAAGGATCTCATTCATCATTGTTTGAAACATTGCTGGGAAGTTTATAAGTCCAAAGAATATCACTGTTGGTTCAAACAATCCCTCCAGCATCATAAATGCTACCTTCCACTTGTCTCTCTCTTTTATCCATATATTATTATATCTCTATTATAAGTCCATCTTTGTAGATATCTTTTTAGTACATATATTCTCCACAATGTCCAAAATTAAGAGTAAAGGATAATTATTTCTGATTTTTCCCTTATTTAAATAATGATAGTCCTACACCATACAATTCTTGCCATCTTTCTTTTCTACAAAAAACGCCAGTGCCATTTGGGGCAATTTTGAGGGTCTGATATATCTCTTTCTCAATTGTTCTGATATGAACTTGCATATCTCTTCCCTCTTCCTTCTGGACAGTGGATATACCTTCTCCTTCCTTGCTACAAATCCCTCTTTCATTTCTATGGTATGATCATATGGCTTCTTTGTGGGCATTCTTTTACTTTGCTTCTTTCCAAAAATGTGGATCTACTTGTGAAAATGTTCTGGTACCAGTCTTTTTGCTTTTTTCTCTAAATTTGCTACTCCCTTCTTCTCATTCCAAATTTCCCACTCTTCTGCTACCTTCTTTATTTCCATTGTTCTCCTCTGCTTTCTCCTCTGCCTTTCCTTTTATTTCTTCTCTTCTCATTTCTTTCTTTCTTCTTCTCATTTCTCTTTCTCCTTTTGCTTCTGCCACTCTGACTTTCTCTGCTTCAGTCTCTACTGCTTTTTATATTCCACTGGGCACCTTATCATTTTTACTTCTCCCATTCTCCAATTAATTTCAGGGTTGTGGCAAGCAAGCCATGGCATCACCAAAATTACACTTCACTTCTGTTCTCCAATTACATCAATCTCCATCCTCTTCCTATACTCTTGGTAATAGATGTTTATCTCTACTGTATATTCAATAGGTCTTTCCTTATTGAAGGTTCTATTCACATTCCTCGCATATATAGTTTTTCCATCTCTTTCAGTTTGAATTCCTGCTTTTTGGTGAACTCAGAACTTATTACCAGCCTCATTGCCCCATTATCCAACAACACTTCTACTGTTACCCCCTCTTGTATATCAATTATTTCTAGTCCTATCTTCATAGTAAATCCTCTTAACATGTTCCCATTTTCTAGACTGTAACTGGGTGTATTTTATACTACTTTACTGAGCATTGCAAATCTATTACTGTTAGAACCTAATTAAGAATTATTAGGTTCTCCTCCTCTTTTAAATTGTTCCTTGTATTCCAATTATCCTTATATTCTATTCTCCTTCCTTGGCCTATAGTTCCCTGTCCTCTACAATTCTATGCCAGATAGCCAAATCCTTTATAGCTATAACAGTTTCTTCTCCTGTTCACATCCATTGCATAAGAGTCTCTCCTCATTCCTCCCCTCTTTCTTCTTGTTCTTGCAGTGGATTCCTGACTACCACTGCATTTGTTCTTTCTATTCCTTCCATTGGAGTGAGCCTTGCCAGTATCTGCTATATCTCATGTCTTTTTAGCCATATCTAGAATGGAGGCATTTGGAAACATTCTTTGTTACTTTCTATTCCTTCTCTTCCCTATCTCTGATTTCTCCCCTTAACCTTTCTTCTTCTTTCTTACTTTCCCTCCAGTGTCTATCTAAATTAGTAGCATATTCATACCACTGTGCAATGCTCATTAGTGGTCTTTCTGCCTCTATCAAATTTCTTCTGATTACTCCATTTATTCCTCTTTTAAACACCTCTACCAATACTCTTCTCTCATACCTGCTTTCTCTAGCTGCCCTTCTAAACTCTTGCATAAATTCTTCCATAGTTCTATGTAGACTATTCTGTTGTTCTCTCATACTTACCCTTCATCCTTCTTTAATTTCTTTTGAACTTCTTATTCTCTTGTTCAATTTCTTATCTCTTCCAATAATGTGATCTCTTTCACTACTTGGTTTTTTCTGATTACTATCACTTGGCTTCTGTAGTAACTCTTCTTGTTCATACTTAATTTTACATCTTTATTGTCTTCCATAGTATCTACTTGATCTTTCCTGGACAGTATATCTGCTTTCATATTTATCTTTCCTAATATATATTGTAATATGAAGTCATAGCCTTGTAACTTCAAATACTATTGTTCCTGCCATCCATTAAGTTTATGTAGCTCTTGGAAATATTTGAGATTTTCATAGTCTGTCCAAACATCAAATTTTTCCATAGTGTCTAGTAGGTATTATCTCTACTTTATAAGGGCTTCCACTATTGCAAGTAATTCTTTATTATAAATCTCATCACTTCTTCTGGCCAGATGCATTGTCCTTGATAAGAATGTAATGGGTTTCCATTTTCCTTCTTATTTCTGGGATAAAACTCCTCTTATTTCATGTTCCAAAGTATCCATTTCTATTATGAATTTTTCTTCCCTCTTTGGAAGAGTGAGTACCAGTTGACTTGTAATCTTATCCTTAAGTTTCTCAAAAGCCTTCTGGTATTCATTGTCCCATTTCCATTCTTTCTTTTCTTTAAGCTTATCAAGAGGTTTTACTATATGACTGAAGTTCTTAATAAAGTGTTAATAGAAGTTTGCAAACCCTAAGAAGCTTTCCACTTTTTTTATCTTAGTAGGGTTTTTCTATTCCTTTACTGCCTTGACTTTGTTGTTTTCCATTTGAACTTCTTCTTTTTCTACTACTACTCTCAGGATAGATATTTCTTTGACATCAAAATTACACTTTGATCATTTAAAGCAAAGGTTATATTTCTCTGCTATCTTTAAAAAACAAATTATCTATTTTTCTAGTTCTTTCTTGGTCTTGGCAGGTATCACAAAGTTGTCCATATAGTTTGCTAGTACTCCTTCATGTAATAACTCTCAGAAAATATTGTCTATCATCCTTTGGAACATTCCTGGAAAATTACATAGTCTGAAATACATTACTTTAGGTTTGAATAGACCTTTTTTTGTCAAAAATGCTACTTTCCATTCACCTCCTTCTTTAATTCATATGTTGTTATATCCCTAGATAAGGTCCACCTTGTTAAAGTATTTCATCTCTTTGAGTTTGTCAATTACTTTCCAAATTAAGAGTAGTGACATCTTGTTCTTTATTGTGTGTTGGTTCAATTTCCTGTAGTCCTGTACCAATTTTAATGATTCATCCTTCTTTGGAATGTAGAAGTACGATGCTGTATATTGTGAACTTGATTACACAATTAATTCTGCTTTAAGTTATTTGTCCAACCATTGATTTAAAGCTTCATATTACTTAATTGTCATTATATAAGCCTTTGTATTTAATTCCTTGGGTGCATCTTCTATTAGATTAATTTCATAATCCCATTCTCTTCTTTCCAGTAGCTTTTCAATTTTCTTCTTGTTAAATAGATAGATGAAGAGTTAAATGTACTCTGAAAGGTCTTCTGGATTTATTGGGTCTGGTTTCTTTCCTATTTCTTGTTGTACTTTGTCTTGATTATTTGTTGGTTGTAATCTTCTAATTCTTGATATAATGTTTTATATGTTTTTAAGCATCTCATAAACTATGTTATTCATGAGTTCTAGTTTATCTCTAGGTTGTACTTAACTAACCAGTCATATTATAAAAACATGTTCATACTGTTTAAATTCATGACTGCTACATCAATGTATTCCTTGTGTCAGTTGATCTCTAGTTCTAGTGGTGCAAATTATAAATTATGTAACTTCTCTATTCTTGGTTTTGTCTACATTGAAAACTTCAAATGATCCATTCATAGGTTTTATTTTGATTTTTTCTTTCTTTACCAGTTATTTATTGATTCCAGTGTGGGTATAACCAGAATCTACCAGTGCTTTTAACTGTAATTCTTTTCTATTCAATATTTTGATATTTATTTGCATGTTTAGTTCTCTCTCTTTGTTATCTTGTCAATTTAGAATAAAATATCAATTTTGGGAATTATTATGTATAGAATTTTGTTATACTATACTTACTTCAAATATCTGACAAAACCCTCCTACTTATTGTTGCTTTCTTTGTCTAAATCTTCTTAACTAACTGATGTGATCACAACCTTCCATTCTCTAAGTGTCTCTGATGTTGTTATTAGTGGATATCCTAGTATTGTCTTCATTATGTCTGTCCTAATGTTCTTCAACAAAAATATTGTATGCATGTTATTGGTTTTAGCCTTCATAGCTAACACTTTAAATTTAATCATAAAATCAACAATATACTTCTTGCTCTACTTGAATGTTTCTATTTTCCATTCAACATCTGTTACCTTGCTTTTGTTGCTGAATATGGTCTTAATTTCCCTAATGAATTCATCCCAATATTGGAAGTCTTCTTCATCTTTCATTTGATTGGGTTTCTCCTGTGTATATATCACTGCAATATCCCTTTTAAGTCAGGCTAGGATTGCTGTAATCCTATTGTCTGTTGTTGTAACTCTGTTGCTCTTGAGGAATAATCAGATTCTCCTTTACCAGTCTTCAAATTTTATTTTGTTACCATAAAACCATTCTGAGTCTAGTACCATACTCTTTAACATAACTGCCTATGCTGTCTTATTGTGTTCTGCTGGTACTGTTGACATTTCATTTACTGTTTCTATTTCTGTTGTTCTATTAAAGGCATCTTCTTTAATGATTCTCAATAATCCCAATTATTCTGATAGTACTTCAATATTGTTTTCTTGATGTTGTTGTTCTATTTTGTCTATCCATAAATTCTACTACAAAGTTTCATTTCTTCAATAGCCTAACTATTATGATGTTCCAGTAGCCTAACCACTATACACTCTCCTCTTGCAAGGTAAGTCTGGTAATGCTTTACCAAATGTTACAACCTTAGCTTGGCTCAGGTTACAACTTAGGCAAAAACTTGAGTAAGAATAGGAAAAGAGTCAATTGGTAAAGTGTAAGGATACAAGAAAGTATCTATAGCTATATATACCTAATAACTATAAGAAATACATATATTAGAAGTAACAATACAATATGTCAGATTTAAAAATGATAGACTTCAATTTCATTTTATTTTCTTCTCTATTTTCATTCTCTTTTCGATTTATTTTCATTTTCTATTTTTAGAACTCTAGGGTTAGGATTGGAGTGATGATCAGTCACAGTAACAGTCACAGACCATGAGATATAAGGGAAAGAGATAGAAGGTTCCAGAAGAAGTGACATCATACAGTGTATATACCATATGCTGACCTTATGCATAACACATGGTTGTTTAGGGTAGGGTGCATAGTAGCTATCACAGACCATCTAAATAGGTATATAAGGTAGACTACTTTGTAAAGGGCTCTTTATTGAGTTCTCTTGTGTTTTACTCTAATACAAGAGTTTTGTTCTTCTATCCAACTCTAAGGATTTAAGTTCATAACACAATAAGAAAAACATAGGACAACCTCTACTACTACATGAGATACTGACTAACCATATATAAAGATAAGGAAAGATGAAGCAGAATAATGAAAGTGTAAATAAACAGAATCCAATACATATTGTTCATAAAGTAACCATCTGTTAAATATATGGTATTAATCATAACATTGGAGTTTGATAGAGGTAGTACTAGAGGGGGTTTGACAAGCTTTACTATCTTTTATTGGATATCAGACTTTACAAACTCTATTATTGAAGGTTCAGAGTTTAGGGTTTGTTATTCCCTTACAGTTTCTCTTTTGTTGTAATATTAAAACTTAATACCCATACTTGAGACCATTTAATACCAGACTCTCTCTATTTATTCTCTTTATTATCCTTAGTATGCAACTGACTCAGATCAATCACTACAAACCAAAGCTAGACTCTAAGCTTAAGAGAAACTAGCTATGTTATGAACTAAAGCTCAAAGTGTTTAAGTGATAGAATAACTCTTATATTGAGTAATACAAGAGAACTCGATAGAGTTCCTAATACAAAGTAGTCTACCTTATATACTACTACCCATGGTCCATGCTAACTACTGTGCACCCTACCCTAAATGACCATGAGTATAACATGAGGCCAGCATGTGTTGCCCATGCTGTATGAGATCACTTTGTTCCAGAACCTTCTACTCTATTCCTCTAAGTCTTGTGATCAGTCTCGTGATTACACCATCAACTTGTGACTGATGTGACAGCATGACTGATAAACCTTAACCTGAGTTTGTTCTAAAAATAGAAAATAAAAGAAAAAGGAAAAGAAAAATAAAATAAAGTGAAAAGAGAAAATAAAAATAAAGTCCACCGTCAATGATCTTGACAAGCTACTTGGTGTGGGTAGTTGTGGATATCAGTGACCAAACCTAGGCTACTGACTAGATGTTACTCATTGTTTAAGTAGATGTGTTAGGCAGAAATTTTGTAATAAAAGCTCTATGCTATAGTGTCCACTTGTGATCTGTACATACAAGAGAACAGTGGTGACTATTTAAGTTCTGTTTAGCATAAAATGTCCCCTCTTAGAGCAAAATAATAAATATACAAATTCATAGTTGGTAAAAAAGTAGTTAGTAGCAAGTGTAAAGTAGGACAAGAAAAGGGCTCACTAGCACATACCAAGAATTTTATCAATATTAGAATATGAAAGTGAGAGCAAGAGCTGCACTGCCTTCTCTACTTTACCAGTTTTTACCTTTCATCTACCTACACCACTACTACCATCATTATCACCATTACCATTACTATTAATACTACCACTACTATACATTGATATGGACCAAGTAGCAGTATTGCAAGAACATTTGATAGTACTACAGGTACAGATAGTAGTAATGGGAGTAGTAGGAGCAGCACCAAGACCCAATATAGGGTCAAACATAGAAGTAGCTAGACCACAAACATTTAATGGAAAAACTAGAAAGGTATGGGGATTTTTAACAGCCTGTAGACTGTATATACAGATGAAAATGAGGGAAGTATCAGTAAAGAAATAGGTATAGTAGGTATTGTTGTATGTGTAGGGGGGATCAGTAGATATTTGAAAGGAAAATATAATGGAAGACTTGAAGAGTGGAAATGTGGAGTATGCATCAATAAGGGAACTTTATAGCAGATTTAAGAATAGAGTTTGGAGGAGGAGACAATGAGTTAGCAAAAGTAGCTAAGCTTAAAAGAGTAGAACAGGGAGGAAGAAAAATGAAGGATTTTATACAAAAATTCAAGAGGGCAGCAAGAGAAAGCAGTTTTGAGTGAAGGATATTGGTGGAAGAATTTAAGTAAGAGATAAATGGAATAATCTAGAGAAAGCTAATAGAGGCTGAGTAATTTTTCCAAACTATTGAGTAGTGATACAAAAGAGTTACAAATCTTGACCTTTATTGGGGAAAGAGGAGGAGAGAAGAGGAAAGGTTGTGAAAAAAGCAAGAGGCAGGTACCTAAACTCTAAGGTTGAATTCTCTAACAAACACTGGAAGAATATAAGAGCAATAAATGCTTCAGCCTCAAGTTTGGCCAAGAAAATAGTGGATTCCTCAGAAGAGAGCTCTAATAGGACTAGTACTGATGGAAGAAGTAGAGAGAACAAACACAGTTATGGTATACCCACAATAGTAGGCAGTGTTTATGCCAAGGTATAATTAATATACTGTAGATGTGAATAAGAATATGGGGAGAAACTGCTATAACTGTGGGGGTTTTGTATATATTGCAAGATACTGTAAAAATAGAGAAATGGGGAGACAATAAGAAAGAGAAGAAGAAGAATCAAGTATAGGAAAAAATAGGCAAATAGACAAAATAATAATTTAAATGAGGATAAGAATCTAATAGTCCTCAATTAGGTTCTAACAACAATAGGTTTGCAATGCTCAGTAGAGTAGTGGATAATACATTCTGCTACAACCTAAATTTCAAGTGAATTCTAAAAGGTGTGTTTTTTAGGAAGAGCTTTATATGGTGTTATGGTGTACTCATCTTGAATGCATAGTTGCCTGTTATATCTCCTTCTCTAGATTGAATTTTAGAAGACATACATCTTTCTTTCTAGTTTAAGTTTCCATACTTTCTCTGTAAACTTCATGCAAACTTTATGGACTTTTACCCAAGTGTAAACTGTATTCTAAAATAGAGACATGCTAAGAGAATTAATAGTGAAAATTGGCTTGGAAAGTATTGATACACAGGAAGAGATAATAGTGAAGATACTCCTAGATGGTGGGATAGCAAGACTATTTATAAGCTTAGAGTTCACAAGAAAGCAGGAATTCAAACTAAAAAAAATCCAATATATGTAAAGGATGCAGATGGGTCCTTTAACAAAAAGGGCTCTATTGAGCACATGGTAGAGATAAAAATCTACTACCAAGTTTATAGAGAGAGGATAGAAATAGATGTAATTAGAGGATAAAAGTGGAAATTAATATTAGAAATACCATGGCTAGCTTGACTGGAGAACAGGAGAAGTGAAGATGACATGATGTCCAGAAGAGTGTGGAAAACAGTGGAGACCAAAGCAGGGGAAACCAGGATGGTAGAAGTAGAAAGAAGAAGAAGAAAAAAGGAAGAGGGGCAAAAGTAAAGAGAGAAGGATAAATAAAAATGAAAATAAAAAACAAAAAAGAAGAAAACAATGGAAGTAAAGAAAGTAGCAAAGGGGTGAGAAATTTAAGACAAGAAGGAAGAGGCAGCCAAGTCCAAAGAAAAGGCAAATAAATTGGTTCCTCAAAGATTCCACAAGTAGATCCATGTCTTTGAAAAGAAAGTGAGTGAAAGAATGCCAGTAAAGAAAGTGTGGGATCATGTAATAGAAGTGAAGAAGGGATTTGTACCAAGAAAGAGAAACATATATCTATTGTCAAGAGAAGAGAGAAGAGAAGTATATGAGTTCATTAAGGAACAATTGAAGAAAAAGTACATTAGACTCTCAAAATTGCCTCAGACAGCACCAGTGTTCTTTGTAAGAAAAAGAAAGAAGTGGATGGTAGAGAGCTATAGGTATTTAAATAAATGGACAGTTAAAAATAATTATCTTCTACCTTTGATTTTGGATATTATAGAAAACATAGGCACAAAAAAAATATTTACTAAACTAGATCTACAATGGGGGGGATATGATAATATGCAGATTAAGGAGGGATATCAGTAGAAGGCAGCATTTTCAACTTCAAAAGGATTATTAAAACCAACTGTAATGTTCTTTAGACTTACAAATTCTCCAGCAATAATCCAAACAACAATGAACAAGATCCTTAGAGACTTGATCAACACTCGGGAGGTAGCAAGCTTCATAAATAACATTATAGTAGGAACAGAGGAAGAGAAGAAACACAATGAAGTAGTAGAGGAAGTAGTGAAGAGACTGGCAGAAAATGATCTATACATTAAGCCAGAAAAGTGTAAGTAGAAGGTAAGGGAAGTGAGGTTTTTGAGAGTAGTAATTGGACCAGAGGGAATAAAGATAAAAGAAGAGAAGGTGAAAGAAGTGTTGGACTGGCTGACTCCTAATATATTTAAAGATGTAAAAAAGTTTTTGGGACTTGCCAATTACTATTGGTGGTTTATTAAAGACTTTTCAGCAATAGCTAGACTACTACATAATCTAGTGAAGAAGAACCAGATGTAAAATTGGACAGAGAAGCAGAAGAAAGTGTTCTAAGAGTTGAAAGGGAGATTTATGAAAGAACTGGTATTAGCAGCACCAGTCCTAGACAAAAAATAAGGATAGAAGTAAATTCATCAGATTATACAACAGAAGAGGTATTATTAATAGAGTATGAGGATGGAAGATGGAGACCTGTATCCTATCTCTCAAAATCTCTAAATGAGACAGAGAGGAACTATGAGATTTATGATAAGGAGATATTGGTAATAATAAGGAAATTGGAAAACTAGAAACATTTATTAGAGAGTGCCAAGTTCAAGTTTGAACAGACCATAAGAGTTTAGAATATTTCATGAAGATGCAAAATTTGAATAGAGGACAAGCCCACTGGACACTTTACTTGTCAAGATTTGACTTTACCTTAAAAAATATACTAGGAAAAAAAATAGAATAGGTGGATGAACTTAGTAGAAAACTAGATTGGAAAGTAGGGACAGAAAATGATAATAGTAATCAAATATTAATTAAGAAACAATGGATCCATAGTTTAACAGAAGTAGTAATAGAGGGATCAGAAGTAGAAATACTAGAAAAAATAAAAATAGCTAGGGGTAAGTGTCAGAGTTGTGAACAACAGACTCTTTTTTATTTTTCTTTTCTTCATTTTTATTTTTATAAGGGTTAGGGTCTGGCATAACAGTCACATAATTACATGTCACAATGGAAGAACATAGAAGGTTCTAGAGCAACTATATAAGATAGATACTTTGTATCTAGAAACTCTATCAAGTTCTTATATTAACACTAATACAAGGTTTCTTTCTCTAATCCACTCTAAAGTCTTTGGATCATAACATTAGAACTCAATAGCTATTACTAAGACTACCTAACACCAGGCCTTCTCTTCTCTTTTACTCTCTTATTTATTCTCAACTAGTAGTTAATATGACTACTAGTTATTCTTAGTTTAAAAGCTAGACCCCAGGTATAAAAAAAAGCTATTTGCTTAGTATAGGCAAACATAAACATTAGTAACCAGACCTAGACTGCCAGCTAGACATTACTCATTATTTAAGTAGGTGGTATTGTGTAAAAGGCTTATACTATTAGTCTACTTGTGATCAGTCCATGCAGAACAGCAATGTTATTGTTAGGAACAGACCAGCCACTAAACTAGTTATGCTAAAAGTGCACAATGTCAAGATTAGATTTGACATCTGGCTGGTACTATATATGTACTTCATACTGTACTTCTAATAGTATCCCTCTTTCAAGGTATGTGATCCCTACATAGAAGTTATATGAATAGCTACATCTAAAGGTTATACCACATGTTATAGTCTCAGAGTCTTGATAGTTTTATGGGGTTTCTAAAGGACTCAGTAAACTCTGATTTACAGAGCATCCAGTCTAATGGAGATGTGCAGCCAAGCAACTGGTACCATCTCTAGTAACACTCCTGGCCATGTTATACTTTCATGCTAACAACTATTCATTTAAAGAGAATGGTTTTACTAGGAGTCAAACTGCTAACTGCTTGGAAGCTTGATATTATGTTAGGAATAGACCAGCCACTAAACTAGTTATACTAAAAGTGTGCAATGTCAAGATTAGCTTTGATATCTGGCTGGTACTATATATGTACTTTATACTATACTTCTGATATAAGTAGAAATAAAGAATGGAGTCAATTAATAAAGAGATACAGAACTGTATTTACAACTATATATACCTATTGATAATGAGAATTGTGCATAGTAATCATATGACAAATGAGTTATGAAATAATGAAGAAGATGAAAGGAAACAACACCTAATACATGAGGCACTGACTGAGATAACTACAGTGTAGCTGATTATTGCATCATGAAGAACTAACTCTCAACCCTATAGAACATGCTGCAACTATATTGTGAACATAAGGAATCAATCATAACAATAACTAATATAATAGTTAGTAGAAAATATAAAATTTTATTTTGAGCTTAACATACTATTACTATAAGAGGAACTCTGAAAGTTTATTCTAAGATAATGCTTAGGTAACACTATCAGTAGTAATCTTATCTACATTTCTTGATATATTACTGTATACTTATCTATTTCTTTTTCCTTTGTTAATTATTATGTTTAGACCTTATTAGATAGTTATAACACTGTCTTCTAAAAACTGTTATGGCAACTGACAAAAATCTATAGAGTTTCATGGAGTTTGCTCTAGAAGAATCCTAAGTCTATTGCTTATACTGTACATACTACTCAAACTCATCTTTAGAAAAATCCTAAAAGAATGGAATAAGATCTTCTGAAGGTGGCAACTCTACTAAATACTCCTGAGATATATCATAATCTGGCAGAACAGTGCTGACCAATCTAGAAATAATAGCATCCAGATGGTTAGGCACTCTGATAGAAACATCTAGAATAACATACAGAAATAACAGATACTAATCTGATAACAACTAGAGACTATAATTAATGACTATGGAGGTGTTGGCAAGGACTAGAGTATAGTTGTCAAAAGACTAGGGCAAGTACAATAAACTATGCAGTGTTATGAGTGGACATTGGACTTAACAAACTCCAATGTTAAGGTTTCAGAGTTTGAAGTTTAGAGTCCTCTAACAGAAACCTCATTCCATTCTCTTAGGTTTTCTGAAGCAAAATCCATGAAACTCTGTGAACTTTTGTCAGTTACCCTAACAATGAGTAAGAACACAACATAAGCTGAAGCCAAAGTGATTTCTAAGGTTTATACTCTGTATCTCTAGTTAAAGTTCCCATACTCTACTGCAAACTCTATGCAAACTCTACAGACTTTTGCTCAAGTATAAACTATATTCTAATATCATACTGACTTAAGGTCAGGATAATCTAGTATATCTGCATATCTCAATATTAGCTATTCACATCCTAGATAAAGCCTAAGTAGAATTCAGATAATATAAATAGTAGAAGCCACTAGCTAATAATGGTAGAGACTTATGAAAAGAATGTTTATGCAATTGTCTGCCCTATTATACTATTGTTTAATACAATATCACTTATATATCTAATGAAATTGATGGAAATACTTGCAAATTGTTATACTTTAGATCTTGCCCAATTTTCATTTATTTTCTATATTTTTACCACCATTAGAAAGCATTTATTATTGCAAATATATTGGTATATATTTGATACCAGCTATTTATCTATTATACCAGATAATTATACAATATGCCTATAACAAAAAAACCAATACATACATAATGTGAGTTGTATTATGATTTATAAAGTTATATAGCACTTATAGATATAGACATGTGGATTTTGATACATAATATGTGCAGATTAATAAAGAAATTTCTGAAAGAACTGAGAATAATAGAGTAAGAAAGATAGAACATAATCCCAAGTAATTACATAAGAGCATACTAGCACATGAGATGTTCATAAATTTAGTTTTAACATGTTATGAGATAAAGCCAATGGTTTTCTGCAGTATTATTTTTTGAATATAAATCTCATAAAGTAGGCACTAATATTAGTTGTGTAACTTCTTTAGATCTTGGAAGAACTTAACTCTGTAATATATAATGCTAGAGCACAGTCATAATACATAGAATTAACTAACTCTGCTACTAAGTACAAGAAAATGTTGAAATACATATATACTCATTCCAATTTGCTTGCCAGGATTTGTAGAAGTAAACTTGGTTTATTTCTTTTCTTTCTTTTTCTCTTTGCCTTTTATTTGTATTTTCATTTTATTTTTGAGCTTAGAAGAGGGGATACAGGTGTGATGTCATATACAATAGTCACACATGTCACAGGGATGGTGGAAAAGGAGTTAAAATTAGAATAAAATACACTTAAAAAGAAAACAAGAGAATAGTCACCTTATAAACAAGACATGGGCTTTAGTATAGAATAACTAGAAAGATGCACAGATCATAGTCTGTAGTATAAAACTAGACTACCTTTTAGTAGGAACTCTATTAAGTTCTTTTGTGTTACTTAATATACAAGCTGTTCTCTGTCTTAATACTGAGACTTGAGTCATAACATTGCTGCTATATTATGTATACATTTGATAGTATTAATACTAGTCTAAAAATTATCTTACTTTGTTGTAGACTCAAAACCTTAGTGTTGGTTAAGAGAATAAACCTTATACCGGGTTGATACAAGAGAACTCAATAAGGAGCTCCTACTGATATCTACCACTATATATACTATACTGTCTTGGTCCATGCTATAACATTATATTACTGACTCTAAAGTCCATGCTCTGTCCTCATGTTCTATTACTCATCTACATGTGTTTTCCATAAGGCCACCCTGCTTCCTACATGTGTCTTAACATTATACTTCCATTGTCCTATGTCATATCTCTTTATCTCTGTCGTACATGCGTACACCATGTGTGCACTATGAGGAACCCTTGTCTCTTGACGTCATCTCTAACCCTAACTCCTACTTTAGACTCTTCCCGATCCTTCTAGACTATATCACATGACTTCCAGGTCATGTGTTCTCCCTCCGTTGTAGACTAATAATAATACTATCTATCTATGTCTGGCTAACCCTAACCCTAGCCAAAGTCTGTCCACACTTTTGTTCTATGATATACTTTATGTCAAATTCAATTTTTTATTTATATGTAAACTTCTAATAAATCAGTGCTTTCTAATAGTAACAAGAATATGGAATATAGACTAAAATACTATACTTAATATATGAATTCTGTTATCTATACTAAGAAAATTCCAGTTTATATAAGAAATATGTCTTATAAAATGAGGAAAATCTACTTTATATTATGATAGTGTATTTCAGACAAGAGAAAAAAACAAACTTGATATAAATATTCTGTGTTCCAGACTAAAAATAAATGGAAATTCTATACTCCAGGCTGAAAAGAGACAGGAATTCTATGCTCTAGACTAAAAATTCTATACTCTAGAAAATTCTATTTATTTTTAGTATAGATTTATTTTAGAGAATAGCTATTTCCTAACCTAATATAAGATTAGTATAGAAGTATATTAGAGGCTTCTTATCAAGTTCTGTTGTGATTTCCATATGAGATTTTATCTCTAAAATGACTGAGTAAGTTACTGACTATCTTAGTTAGATATTCACCACAATATATATTAGTATAAGAATCTTTCTAGATAGTCTCACTACAATCTTTACTACTTGACTATTGTTAATTGATTATAATATATCAGTTATATAATATATCATGTGATGTGAAGTGTGACAACTTGAGATATTTCTCCATTTTTAGATTGAGCTAGATATAATAGATATCAATCTATAATACTCAATCTAAGCTCTTTTTGACTCTGGTATAATTAGTAGCTTTATGAACAAAAAATTTATCTAAATGAACATGATTAATATAAGAAAGATCTCCCAACTCATTACTTTATTCAATATAGATAAAATAGTTTACAAAACTGGTCAAATTTGGAAAGTAACAAATACAGTATTATAGTAAAAGATATACTTAGAACAGATGTTGCTTGTATTTTTC
Source organism: Leucocoprinus gongylophorus (assembly GCA_022457215.2). Taxonomy (NCBI): domain Eukaryota; kingdom Fungi; phylum Basidiomycota; class Agaricomycetes; order Agaricales; family Agaricaceae; genus Leucocoprinus; species Leucocoprinus gongylophorus. Next base: position 18,989 of record JAJOHK020000162.1, read on the forward strand.
AGTCTTGTTAGATGTGATTTGTACTCATCTGGAAGTATACAAATATAACACAAAAGATAGATTGGATTGGTTCTTCAATAAAAGTGAGTACAAGAATTGCTAGGAAGAGTAGTACTATGCATATAATAATCTTGGCTTTAACTATAATATTATATTTAGCTTGAACTTCATTGCATAGTCATGATTTAAGAAAAAAAATGTTTAGATGTTGGCTAAGAATGAGTATAGTACATAGTTCAAACTAATTATTAGACTAAGAAATTATACATAGTAACTATTTTGTTACAACCTTAAGCTTGGCTCAGGTTGCAACTTAGGCAAAAACTTGAGTAAGAATGAGAGATAAAGTCAATTGGTAAAGCATAAGAATACAGAATAGTGTTATGGGACACTTTGGACATAAACAATTTTATTTTATTTTATTTTATTTTTTCTGATTTTACTTTTCTTTTTCTTTATTTTCTTTTTCTTTGGAGATGATAAAAAGGGCATGTGACAAGGAAGTCACATGACAGGTCATATGATGTGACGTCATAGGCATAGCACCTGGTGGAAGAATCTAGAAGGTGATGTCAGGGCACATAGAGTATGCATAGTGGCCTTGAGTAAGAAGTGAGGCGAGCATGAGGTTGAAGCATGGACTATAGGGCAGGTTTAATTATTAGTAGCATGGACCATGAACCATTTGTATAACTAGGACTTTAATTAAGAAGAGGCTCCTTGTCGAGTTCTCTTGTGAATTTCTACTTAATAATCTTACTTTGAGATTTTACCGCTTGTGTTGTTATTTATCCTTTGATAAGTGGTAGCCACAACAAATAGTATCTATAGCTATACATACCTAAAAACCATGACGAGTATATAAGATAAAAATGAGGAGAACATAAAAAGACCTTGCCTACTGCATAAGGCACTGACTGATTATATATAATGAAGATACATAGCATAGCCAATCATTAAGTCATATAAAAGAAACCCCAATACCTGTTATCTATGAGCAAACTACCTGTGAAACACAAGGTATTGATTGTAACAATACTCCTATTTTAGTATTTATATCCTCATGAACTAATCTATCAATACTAAGTCTCCAACCATATAAGATACAACCATTTTCTTTGTTGGTCTTATAATAATCTCTCTTTATAATATTAGAGCAATGAAGTAAGGTTCATATAATGGAACCCCCCATATACATTTCAATAGGAAATTCTTGCTCTCTATTAAGTCAAAGAGTTTTATAATTTGGTGGTAGATAAAATGGCATTGTTTTTGTTGGTTATTGCATTAGTACCATTGCTTTTTCTAGAGTGGTTACTTCATCTTGTACAAATTTAGATTCAGGGATTTTGGTCTGCTTGATTTTAATGATATATTAGTATAGTTTATACAGAAATACTCCTTTATCTTGTACTTTGTCTTCTTTTTGTTTTCATTTATCATTAGTTGTGGTATACTTTGATGTGTTTCCTGATATGTATTTTGAATTGTCTTAATATGTTTCTCTACTATTTGATTTCCTTTTCCTTTGCATCTATCCAATTTATTGGCTAATAATACTTGAATATGATGTGCTTGGTTTTCTATGTCTTCTTGGATAATGTTTTGTAGGTTCTCTGATATGCTGAATATATCTCTTGCTATTTGTGTTCTGTATACATTACTTGCTTATAGTATTGTAGTTTTAACTTCCACCAGTTGAGTATTTGTAACTTTGGCTAACTGAACTATATTTTGTATTTTATTGTTCAAGGTGAAAATCAGATCCAAGTTATTAATAGTGTGAGAAACATAGATGTTAGAAAAAGTAGGTACTATAATGAATTAGTAGGCTATTTGAATGAATTTCTTGATATTTAGTAAACTTAAGATATCAAATTGAGGTTTTACTCCTCTATTTCATAAGTTTCGACTTGAAATCCTTGACTAATAGTCTTCAATCACCTCCTTGGCATATAATAATCCTATTTCAGATATCCAATAATCATGTTTATTGCTATACTCCTTCCAGTATACCAAGAATTGTATGCCACATTCTTGTTTCTTATGATTCTTGATTTCTTTCACTTTATATTCTTTTTCTTCATTAATAATATCTGATGGTGGTGGTGGTTCCATATGTTGTCCCTTAAATTAAGATTCTCTGCATTGTGTCAGCAGGTCCTCATTAAACATATTGTGAATCATCCATTCTTCTAGTGGTTCTAGCTGGAACACTTCTTAACCAATATCTTTTGAGATCTTAAAATATTCATATTTCTTCTGGTCTAGCTTCTTTAAGAGTTAATTTAAATGGATATTTCTAAACTCTAGCTATATGTTGTCACCAATCTTTAATTCTTGTAGATTTATCCTTTTCTTGTCAAATTGTTTCTTCATGGCTTCTTTTACTATTTCTATCAACTTCTTTGCTGCTTCTTAACTTTCTTATAATATCAATGCTAATTTCCTACCATGGTCCTTCTAGTACTCTCAATGAATAAAGTTCTCCTGCTTTCTTCATGTGTTGCACTTTGTTCTGTTAACACTTAGCACATCCTTGAATGTATCTCTTGACATTACTTTTTATCCCTGGCTACCAGTAATTTCTCTTGATTAACTCAAGCATTCACTGTTGTCCTAAATGTTCTATATCTGCTGGATTATGGTTTTTCCATAAAATTTGCTCTTGTATTCTCTAGTTGTTTGAAACATAAATTTTTCCTTCTACATAGACTATTCAATTGTCTTTCCATGCTTGTTCTTCATCTTTTCTTAGTTCTTTTAGTACTTCTTGCTCCTTAGTATTGTTTCTTTATATTTCCTCCAGTAACATAGTTTCTTTTACCACTTTATTTCTTCAAATGACTTTTACTTCTGCTTTTGTAGTCTTTCTCATCTATATTTCTTTCTTGAGCAACTGAATATTCTTGTTATCTTCTGCATTATCCACTTAATCTTTTCTTGATAGTATATTAGCTTTAGTATTCATCTTTTCCAGTATGTGGCATAGTATGAAATTATAATTCTGCAACTTTAGATACCATCTTGCTTGCTGTCCATTTCACTTGTGTAGTTCTCTAAAATATTTGATATTTTCATAGTCTGTCCAAACTTTGAATTTCTCTGTGGCATCTAGTATGTATTATCTTCACTTTGTAAGGGCTTTCACTATTACAAGTAGTTCTTTGTCATATATTTCATAATTCCTTTCTGCTAGTTGCATTGTTCTTAATAAGAATGCAATGAGTTTCCATTTGTCTTCTTGTTCTTAGGATAGAACTCCTCCTATTGTATGTTCTGAAGCATTTGTTTCCACTTGGAATTTACCATTTCTCTTCAAAAGTATGAGTATAGATTGACTTGTAATTTTGTTCTTGAGCTTGTCAAATGCCTTCTGATATTTATCCTCCCATCTTCACTCTTTCTTTCCCTTGAGTTCATTAAGAGGTCTTGCTATATAACTGAAATTCTTGATAAATCATTGATAGAAAATTGCAAACTCCAAGAAGCTTTCTACTTCTTTTATCTTGGTGGAGGTCTTCCATTCTATGACTGCTTTGACTTTATCATTTTCCATTCATACTTCTCCTTGTCCAACTACCACTACTAGAATAGGAATTTCTTTGGCATCAAAATTGCACTTTAATTGTTTAAAGCAGAGATTATGCTTTTCTACTACCTTTAAGAAGCAAATTGTTCATTCCTCCAGTTCCTTCTTGGTCTTGGCAGATATCACAAAGTTGTCCATATGGTTTGCAAGTATTCCTTTATATAATAATTCCCTGAAGATACTGTTTATTATTCTCTAAAATGTTACTGGTAAATTACATAGTCTGAAATATATGACTTTGGGTTTGAATAGCCCTTTATTTGTTAAAAAACTGCTTTTCATTTGTCTTCTTTAATTCATACATTGTTATAGCTTCAGATAAAATCTAACTTGTTAAAGTATTTTACCTCTTTTAGCTTATCAATTACTTCTCCAATCAATAGTAATAGTGTTTTGTTCTTTATCATGTGTTAGTTCAATTTCCTATAGTCTTATACTAATTGTAGTGATTAATCTTTTTTTAGGATGTAAGAACATGGTACTACATATTTTAAGCTTGATTCCATAATTAGTCCTGCCTTGATCTATTCATACAACCATTAGTTTAATGCCCTATCTTCCTTTATTGTTATTATATAGGCCTTGACATTTAACTCTTTGGGTGCATATTCTATTAGATTAATTTCATAGTCCTATTCTCATCTTTCTAGTAACTTTTCAAACTTTCTCTTACTGAATAGGTGTATGAATAGTCAAATATATTCTGGGAGATCTTCTGAATTTATTGGATCCAGTTTCTTTCCTATTTCCTGTTATCCTTTATCTTGGTTATCTATTAGTTGTATTCTTCTGTTCCTGAATATTATATTCTAGTGTTGTGTTCTACAATTTCTTAGACATCTTATAAACCATATAGCTCCTATATCCCAATTTACTTCTATGTTATGCTTGACTAGCTAGTTATATGTTAAGAACATATTCATGCTGTTTAAGTCTATTACTGCTGTGTCAATTTGTTTTTTGTGTTCATTTATCTCGACTTCTAGTAATGTATATTATGTAACTTCTCCATTCTTGGTTCTATTGGCATTGAAAACCTTGAATGATTAGCTCATAGGTTCTGTCTTGATTTTTTTCTTTTTTAACTAGTTGTTTATCAATTTCAGTATGTGTGTATCCAGAATTTACCAATACTTGTAGCAATAGTTCTTTTCCATTTCATATCTTGATGTTTGCTTGTATATTTAGCTCTTTTTTTTTGTTATTTCTTCAATTTGGAATAACATATTGATTTTGAACATTAAATACAAAGGTCCTTACAAAGGTCCTTTATACTGTGCCTACTTGGAACCTTCTCCAAAATCCTTCTGCTTGTTGTCTTTGTTATCTGATTCCTCTTGAATACTGTGATTCTTCATTTTCTGCTCTAATTGACAGTCTCTAGCAATGTGTTCTATCTTGTTGCATTTATAGTATTTCCTGGTATCTTGTTCTTTTTTTAGCTTTTATCATTTCTTTGCCATATGTCTATATGTGTTGTAGTTGAAGCATCTGGGCTTTCTGTCTTTTTCAAAGTTTTCTCTGGCCTTCCCAATGTTTATGGGTGCATCTTGTCCTCTATATATAGTTCCTTTCTTAGTCTTGTCTACCTTTTGTAGATTTATATTCTTGTCCTACTCAGATGATTGCCACCTTCCATTCCTTAAGTATTTCTGGTGCTACTATCAGTGGGTATTCCAATATTGTCTCTATAATATCTATCTAGACATTCTTCTTTAATAGAAATATTGCATGTAGATTGTTTGTTTCAGCCTTTATTGCTAATACTTCAAATTCAATTATAAAGTTGGTAATATGCTTCTTACCCTATTTGAATGTTTTGATTTTCCATTTAGTATCTGCTGTCTTACTCTTGTTACTGAGTGTCATCTTGAGTTCTTTAACAAAATTGTTCTAATCTTGGATATCTGTTTCTTCCTCAAGTTGATCTAGCTTCTTCTGGGCATGAATACTAGCTATGCTCCCTCTAAGTTGGGCTAGGATTTCAGTTATCCTGTCATCTGTTCCTATTACTCTGTTGCTCTTAATGAATAGTCTAATTCCCTTCTACTAGTCTTCAAATTTCATCTTGTCCCCATCAAACCACCCTAGATCCAGAACCATGCTCTTAGGCATAACTGCCTATTTGTTTTGTACTACTAGTGCTAGTACTGGTACTATCAATATTGCATCTGTAGTCTCTGTTTCTGTTGTCTCATTTAAAATATCTTCTTTGATGATCCTCAATGATTTCAGTCACTCTAACAATATCTCTAAATCATTTTCTCAATGTTAATCTGTCCTGCTATCTGTGGTCTATGCTACGAATATTGTTTGTCTTTCTGATAGTTTAAAAAATCATTACAGTAGTCTAATCACTATACATTCTCTTTTTGTAAGATAAGCCTAGCAATGCCTGATTATATGTTATAACTTTAGGCTTGGCTCAGATTGCAACTTAGGCAAAAAATTGAGTAAGAATAAGGAATAAAGTCAATTAGCAAAGTATAAAAATATAGAATAGTATCTACAGCTATATATACCTTAAGACTATGAGGGGAACATGAAAAGACTATGCCTACTACATGAGATACTGACTGATTATATATGATAAAAATGTGCAGCATAGCCAATCATTGAGTTATACAAAAGAAACTCCAATACCTATTGTCTATGAGCAAACTACCTGTGAAATACAAGGCATTAATTGTAATATATTGTCTTTAGACACCAGAAAGAATATTCTAACAATACTAATATTGCTATATATTGTTGAGCACTATAGATGTTATTACTCAGAACTCCATGGAATTGGTAAGGAATAGAGGGTGATTTATACTAGAAGAAGGTAGAGGATATAGGTAGGTTGGTGGTTATTACCTGTGTGTTTTGGATGAATGTGGCTAGATTAGAATGTAACAAGTCCAGAGAAACAGAATCTGATCTTGGAATATGTATAGCTCAAAAACTACAATGTAGAAGCTAACTAACAAAAGTGTTATAACTTAAGTTCTTAAGTAAAGACAAAAGACAACTTTGAAACTTTGGTATTGAGCAACCTAAAAGAACTTGATAGAGTTCCAGTTCTAAGTACAAGATAGGCTATCTTATATACTACAGACTATAGTCTATTCTAGAACTTTCTATGATCTTTTTTGTGTTACATGATTATATAACATATATGTGATATATGTTATGCCTTCATTATGCTTTGTGACTTATGTGACTGTCATATATGATGTCACACCCTACTTGTTATCTAAGTTTTAAATAAAAGAATAAGAATAGAAGATGAAAAAGGAGAATAGAAAGCAAAAGGAAAACTAAAAGAAAAATAAAAAAAATCTGAGTCTACTGTTTCTAACAAAAAGAGAGAAGTGAAGATTGTTGTTCACTAAAATATAAAGATTGCTAAGATATATGAAAAGTAAAAGTCCAAAAATAAAAAGAAAAGAAGCAAACCATTGCTATATGTCAATATTAGATAATTTACTAGAATATTTGATGAGAATGAAAAATCAAATATAGCTATAAAGTCTGAAAAGCTTGGCAGAGAGTAAGAGAACCAGATTTTTATATCCTGTATTGTTCTAAAACTATCAACTACAGACATCCAGATAACTATAAATACTTTATAGAGATTTCTCTTAGAGACTTTTTGAAAAAGTACAGTAGTAAATAAAATATATCTCCTATTTCCAGTTATATTCAGAGTTTAAAGTCAGTGTTTGTAATGAAAGAGTTCAATGTTCTTCTAGATCACTGTTAGTGGAACTATACTATTAAACTTATACCTGTATGGAAATTTATATTAGAATTCTCTAAGATAGACTTAGTTTTATACTTTTGTCTTTTTTACTTTGTTAGTTTAGTTTCCTCTCTTGTTTTCCTCTTATAAATCATAGTTATATAACAATAGAGTATCATATAAGTTACTAAAACATTATTAATTATACCTTAGAGTAGAATATCAAGTTATATATATAGACTATAATCTAGTATATAAAAGATAGACTAACTTGTAGTAAAAACTCTATCAAGTTTTCTTATGTTACTGAATATATAAGTAAATTTTGTTTTAGTACTAAGACTTAAGTTTACAATAATCCAAGTTTTCTAAGGCATATTCTTCAAAACAAACAGAGCTTAGCATCTTTCTCTTAGAAAATCTACAGATAAGTCATATTTATTGTTTTAATTCACTTATAACCACATCTGTCCTCTTAATAGATATCTACTTCTGTTTATCTCATTTTTCAACTTCAAGAACCTAAGTATTTCACAAAGCTAAACATATTTTGGGGTTTTAAGAATATTTGGATTGAGTTTGGAGATAGATAGAAGCCTGCCTTTTGCACCAATAAGGTCTTTTTGAGTCTCTTATAATGTTCTTTAGCATAACCAATAGTTTAGCAAATTTTCAAGTAATGATAAACAATATCTTCCATGATCTGATAACTAAAGAGATTCTGGTAGATTAAAAGCTGTTTCTTTATTCTAAAAAGTATAAGTTTGAATAGACATAGATCAAATATCTAAGGATTATTATTTCTTTGAACAAGGTTGAAATAAATCCAGTAAATATCTCCAGATTTTATAAATTTTTAGTTTCCAATTTCTATAATAATATTCAGATCCTCCTTAGTTTTGTCAATCTCCACTATTACTTTATCTGGGATTTTCTGTTATAACAAGACCTCTTTTTGATCTTACCAGCTTGCAGGGTATATGAATCTGGAAAGACAAGAAACAAGAGGATGCTTTGAAGAAAGTAGTTACTTTCACACCTATACTAGTCTTTATATATAATTCAATAGCAAATAACACCTGTTTGCATTCTTTAGGAAGTCTCTTTCTCTAGTTGAGTATAAATATGAAATCTATAACATGGAGATATTAACAATTATCTATACATTAAAAAAGTGGAGATATTTTTCTAGAAGGTATATTAAGCCCAGTTAAAATATGGATATATCACAAGAATCTGAAGTATTTTATGATAGCAAAGAAGCTTAATTATTATCAAGCCTAGTAGTTATTTTATCTGGCTAGATTCAACTTCTTACTTCATTACAAATCTAGAATGTCAATATAGAAGTACAATGTCAGAAGTATAGTATGAAGTATATATATAATACTAGCCAGATGTCAAAGCTAAGCTTGATATGTATACTATATTATCAATAGACTTAGGTTTCTTCTAAAGCAAACTCTGTGAACTCTGTAGACTTTTACCAGTCACCCTAATAGTCTATTTCTAACATATAATGCATTATCTGGGCAACAAAATAATGGTACCAGAACACAGGATAATTAGAATATGTTACTTTTTTTTCTACAGTTATTTGCAGTTCATACTCTAGAAGGTCTGGTCTTTAAAAGTAATAAACATAGTATTATAACAGAGATCTGCTATAAAAACTAAAGTGGAAATAAGATAATCTAGTAGTCAAGACAGTCTAGAAGCTCCAATACTCATCTATAAAGTCTTTATACTCTTTCAAGTAGTTAGAAGTTAATATACTACTTCTTTTCTATGATAAAATATGGACTGAAGAAAGATATTATAGTTTATTTTTGTTATGATATATCTCTAAAACTCTATTATTTATATTTGATTTTATATTATTTTTATAGATTTTATTTCTCTTATTTATATTTAAATTTATTTTTATTTATTTAGGATTAAAATATCACATAATATAAAAATACATGACCACTACTTCTTTCCTCTTACCACCATCTTACATAGTAGCACCTATTGGAAACTTAGCAAATAAATTGTTTTCTTCTTCAAATTTCAGCTCTTCTACAATGGATAACTCACAAGCTTCTTCAATACCAACTGTGTTTCCAAACAACATGGGGATGGACTTTCCTACAGGACCAATTCCTGATAATTACAATAAGGTGAGAGGTAGAAACCTCTCTACTAACAAAAGTATATCTAGAGATACATCAATGTTCTCAACAAAGTTGTCAGTTGTGTATTATGAAAGAATGGTAAACAACAACTTGAAAGATGATGTTGAACCAATGAATTCAGTTCCTGTATTATCCTATGAGACAGAGCAAGAAAAAGCATTTTGTATCAGCAAGGTGGCTGAATAGTAGAAACACACAAGGCCAAATGGCAGAAACAGCAAGACAACTGCAGCACATGGCACAGAAGACAATGATGTCATCAATATTCAACTACAATACAACCCACAAGCTCCAACTGAACCAGATCTCTGAAGTGGTTCTTTTTACCCAATTTCATTATATGGTTCGATCGAACAAATCACTTCCAATGCTAAGAATATCAAAGACTCCTTGAATTTCATAGCAAGGTATATTACTAACAAACAAGTAAACAACAACAAGGCAAACAGTCTTGAGGAATTTAAAGGTATGGAAGATTCCATTTGGAATTTCATTTCATTGGTATACTAGGCTAAGTGGGATTCCCTTTACACTGACAACAATTCTACAACTCTTAGAGCAAAGATTTCTTCCAAATTCACTCCAAGAGTTGTGCTGAACCCTAGTAAAAGCAACAAGGAAATCACCAAACACGTTCTGGTTACTATTGAAAAAGCCCTACTGCCACCTTTCCTCCTGGCTAAATTGAAGAAGGAAGTCAATGTTATTTTGAAATACTTCCAAAATAACAAAATATTGGCAGAACCCGAGAAACCAAATAGGTCATATGCTCAGGTATCAAAACAAACTGCAAACACTTCTGAGATACTCAAAATCAAAGAATTGTTCCCTACTCTTAATGCGAAGAAAATCGATCAAATCAATAACATCGTCAAGGGCAACCCAAATCTGAAACCTTGTATCCAGATGACTATGAAAGAACCATCTAGAAAACAAATAATTGGAACAATGAGTATTGAAAACAACAACACTTTCATGAGAAACTTGGCTACTCATGTGGTAAATATCAACAGACTTCTTAGGAACGCTAAATCAAAGGTTTTGGTTGACTATATTCATTCAGACCCTCTCAGAATATCAGTCATAACTAACAAAGTATCCCTACAATCCAATCTCCAGATTACTGATCAATATATAAAGAATTCCAAAGATATCAATGCTCTTCAAGTAGATGAACCTTGACTTCCTCAATCAAAGTCATATCTCAAAATCATTGGGATCCCATACTTCCCCCACAGCAACTCTTAAGACTGCCTCACCTCAAGTGATGTGGAAACAGTTCTTAAACAAAATCAAATTTTTGATAACATCAAATTGGCATCCAAACCAAGATTTATCAAAGTCTCGCCTAAATCAGACATGTTCATTATTTGGATAGACATCTGGAACATTCAAAGCAGTAGTAAAGCTAAAAGTCTAATCAACTGATGTTTCAACATCAGCAAGTATATTGTGACTATTAAGGGTGCTAACATAAATCTGGATGTACTCCAATGCAAAAACTGCTGGAAGTGGGGTCATGCGACATTCTCTTACAGAATACAAGGATCTAAGTGTGTCAAATGCAATGGTCCTCACAAATCATAAAACCATTGTGAATTTGGATAGTGCTGCAAGGCAAATGAAAAAACAAACCCCCCTCAACTTGAAACAAAGAAAGTGGAACTATGTCCACACATGTTCAAATATTCAAACTGTTAGGGAGACCACCAAGCTGACTCAAATCAATGTCCGTTCTAGAGGCATTGGTTCAACAAAGAGTGGCAACAGAAGAAATACACTGAGATCCATGAAAATAGGGTCAAGTCAATTTACTCCATAAAGAGTGTTGAACTTCAACAATGATTTTACAAAACCTCAGAATATTTTTGCAAAATGTCTGAAAGAATTCACTCATCATCAACACCATACTTGAGACTCAAATTCAATTTGATATCATCTTCATCCAGAAATCTCTCTGGTCCGAAATCCGTAAAATCCCCAGCTCATCAAGCAGTGAAGGCAAGGATCTAATAAGAACAACACACCATCCCAATTGGCTGTTGTTTGCCAGAATTCCTGTAGATAGGTTGGACTCCCCCAGAGTTATTACATACATCAACATTTATCTTTCTTTGTTACATTTTTCTCTTCATTCTGACATTATCAATCATAGAGATATTCTTCTCATTCCTTTTCTCAACAACCATGTTTGTTACAACATCATGAACATATATTCTGACTCTTCTCACACGGCCTCAAAGTATCTTAAGGATACTGAGGTGAATATTGATAACATCCTAGTTATGACTGGAGATTTTAACATTAGGAATAGTCTATGGGACACAGATTTTCCTCATCATTCCACTATCAGTGATGATCTTATGATTGTAGCAGACTTGTTTAACTTAGCTTTATCATCACCAACTAATTCTTGCTCCACTAGATATTCCGACACAGTAAGAGGAGCAAACTCAATTATCAATCTCATGTTCCTTTGATATGGATCAAGTGAACTCAATCAACACTTGATCCACCCTGACAGTCGTCTCGCTTTGAATTATACCCCTTTCACCATCACCATTCCTATTGCTGATGAAATTGTTAGTACCTCCAAATTATCAATTCCACCAAATAGCAAACAAGAAACTGCCTTTGTCAAAGAGATCATAGTAATTTTCAAGAATTTAGAAACATCCAATATAACTGACAAGGATAATTTGGAAAATACTATCAATCACCTTGAAGTGTTAATAAAACAAGCATGGACTAAAAATGCAAAACATTTGAGAATAATGAAGCACTCCAAATAATAATGGATGGAAGAGTACAGCAGATCTCTTGACAACTACAGGACAACAAGAAGCCTAGAAAATTGGAAGAAGTTCAAGAAGGCTGTCAAGAACACCAAGAGATCATTCTTCGACACAAAGATTCAAGAAGTAGCTAACAAGAGCTGTAGCCCTTGGAAGTTGATGAACTAGATTAACAAGCACAAATTACCTGCCATCGAGACTATAAAATACGATGGCCAGCTGTGTCTTTCCCCAGACAGTTTATGGAGAGCTCTTCACACCTCTTTCAATACTGCACTTCATCATCAAGTTGATGTCAATGTCCTTAATAAAATAGAAAGCAAAGCAACATCCTTGTGGGAACCGTTTTCCAAGGACGAATTTAGACAGACAATAAACAAGTGTAACAATTCGTTAGCACTTAGACCCGACAAGCTAACATGACATCATCTTAAAACTATTCTCAAACAGGATGTTTGCCTTACCAATATCATCAATATCACAGATGCTTGCATCAACCTAGGACATTGGCCAAACTATTTCAAATACTCTTCAACAGTGGTTATACCCAAACCAAACAAATTGGTGTATGATCAACCTAAATATTTTCATCCTATTATGCTTCTCAACACTCTAGGAAAACTCATTGAAAAGGTCATCACTGAAAGACTACAATTCCTCATTGCAAAGAACAACTTCATTTACCCTAGTCAATTAGGCAGTTTAAAATTCAAGTCTACTACTGATGCAAGTGTCACCCTTACTCATATAGTTCGATCAGGATGGGTCAAGAACAAAACTACAAGTATCCTAGCATTTGATATTGTGCAGTTCTTCCCATCCCTGAACCATCACCTACTCACTCTCATCCTTGGAAAAGCAGGTTTCAAGTTAAAAGTAGCTTTATTCTTTGCGGATTATCTGGTTAGAAGAAAAACTAATTACACATGGAACAACATATCTTCCCCTAGTTTCGAAGTGAATGTTAGAGTAGGTCAAGGATCCGCCCTCTCTCCTATTTTGTTGGCACTTTATCTTTCATCTTTTTTATACATTTTAGAAAAGCAGCTAAAAAATCTTAACATTCCTATTTCTCTCATTTTGTTGTAGCAACCACTTACTGGAATGGCACTTGTAGTATGCTGGCTTCAGCAAAGCTCTCAGTAGGCTATCTAGTAGTGGGAATTACAAGAGAACTCAATAAGGAGCCCTCACTGCATTGTTTCTCTATTTATATAAATACAATGTGGTCTATGCTACAACAATATGTCTACCTCATGTCCTATTACTCATCCACCATGCTTCTACCTCAAGGCCACCATGCCATGTCTATGTTCCCTAACATCATACTCTTTAATCTCCGTCACCATATGTGCACCATGTGTACACCATGAGGAACCATTGTCCCTTGATGTCATTCCTAACCCTAACTCCTTCTAGGCTCTTCTCAATCCTTCTAGACCATTCTAGCCTCTGTCACATGCTCTCCATCTGTTGTAGACTAATAATAATACTATCTATCTATGTCCGGCTAACTCTAACTCTAGCCAAAGTCTGTCCACACTCTTGTCTTATAACATATTTCTTTTGTGGATGATGGACTTATTATTTCTCAGAACAAATCGATTGACATTTTGAACTCTTATCTTTTCTATAGCTATAATGTTTTGACCAAACTTCTTGACAAGTTTAGTCTTATCATAGAACACTTGAAAACTGAAATATTCCACTTTAACAGATTGCATGGAACGTTCAATCTACCTCCACTAGATCTCTTTACCATTGGAGGACCTATTCTTCATCCCAAAGACTTATAGAAGTATTTGGGATTAATTTTTGACAAGAAGCTCACATTCCATCAACACATTGACCATTACTCGAACAAAGCTATCTCAATGGTCAGATCCATGAAGCTTCTTAGAAGTTCAGTGCAAGGAATCAACCCAATTCAGAAACACCTACTGTATAGATACTGCGTACTCTCCATTGCTTTATACGGTTCTCAATTATGGTTTTATAACAAAGCTCTCTTGTCGTACCACATGAAAATCTTGGGGAAAATGCAGAGAAGAGCTACTATTTGGATTTTGAGAGCCTTCAAAACATCACCTTTGATAGTAAATCCCATTCATATCAGCTCCATACAACAGCCATCCTTAGTGAATTATGACAATTCTTTGCTGTAAACCAGGAAAACTCTATCAAATTCTGGGAATGCTCCAGCCATCTCAATTGGAGACTTCACTGTGCCATCGACAAAGAATCAAAGTCATTAAATCCACAACCTATATTTCCATGTAAAATCTCTTGGGATTACTGCAAAAAAATCAACAGTGACAACATCATCAATCAATGAAAGATGACATTTTAAGCTTCAGATGGAAAAGGGAGACACTTTCTTGACCTAGTTGACAATAAATTTAAAGAGATCGAACCATCTTACACCAAAGAGGGCCCATAACTCTAAATATTCGGTCACTCAAACTCATCATGCACTCGAGCTACAAGAGCCATTACAAACCATGCCCCAATTGGAGAATACCGACTCTTCCCCAATAAAGTTAAGTGTCCATATGGAAACTATCCTATCAAATTAAGACGATACATTCTTCACAAATGTATAAGGCATAATGGGTACTAAAACCCAAGAAGGGATTTACTGAGTCATTTCATCATGTTCTTGATAGCTAATCCAAAAGCTTTCACATTCATAGACAATTTACAATCTGTTATTTCAAGTTGAACTTGGAACAACTCTCATTTTTCCTATATGCTTTCCTTTTTTCTCTCTCTTTTACTTTCTTCTCTTGTCGTTTCTTCTCTTCTGTTTAGGGCCTCTCGATTAGTTCTCTATTTTTTTCTTCTTCATCGTTTTTCAATTTCCATTTCTACATGTAGCCTGTTTCTATTGTAAGTAGTTACTTTGTAACTACTACAGTCTACCACTATATACCATGTAATAAACTGTTGATTTAAAATAAAATAAAATAAAATAAAATAAAAATACATGACTGTCACATTATGTGACATCATAGGTCTAGAAAGTAGAAAGATCTAGAAAAATAATATTCAAATATATATCTACAATATATTATTTTCATAATATATGTATAGTAAATTTATAATGATTGTATATAGCTTGGTAGGCCTTGTAGTATAGAGCATAGCCCATGATGTATTAGTGTATATACTGTATATTATAATAAAAGACTCTTTGTAGAGTTCCTCTTGTAATTTATAATATAAGAGTGATGAGGTCTAGTTTTGTTATAATAATTTTGTATGTATCTTTTTTATCATAGTATTAGTTGTTACAACAATTTCCTAGAATTATTTGTAGCTCCAGATATTATAGTATATTGGTCAATATATCAGTATATGCAATCTTTGCTTTTAGACCAAGCTTATATGACATCTTCTAGTTAAGGAACTTCATTTATTATCTATTCCAAACTCTTAATAGAATATACTGAGAATTGACTTTGTAGTAAAACTTCTAGAGTCTTCTGTATACAATACAGTCATAATAGTTATAGACTTATTGTCAAAGCAAGCTTACTTTATACCTATTCATAATATTATTATTATAGCAAAAGGAGTTGTATGGCTTTTCTTATATAATATCTGAAAAATTCATAGTTTTCTTAGGCAAGTAGTTTTGGATGAAAGTTTACATTTGATAGTAATTTTAACTTGGAAACTATATATTACTAGAAATTAACCCTATATCTTTCTTAGTATACCATCTACAGTTAGGTAAACAGATAGAGCATATCTATTACAAAATTTACTCAACTTGTATCTCCACAACTAGTAGACTAATTCTGTTATAACTTAGAGCTTTGTTATAAGATGAGTGTGTAGACAGACTTTGGCTAGGGTTAGGGTTAGGACAGATATAAACAGTAGTATTATTATTAGTCTACAATGGAGAAAGGGTACGTGACCTAGAAGTCATGTGAAGTGATGTCATAGGCTTAGAGCAGTCTAGAAGGGTCTACAAGGCTAGAAGAGCCTAGACGATGACATTGGGGAGCATGTTCACCATATTGTTACCACATGTAGTACATATAGACAATAGGGCAGGATACACAGTCTTATACAGTCACTGTGGAGTAGACATGAGGTAGACATGAGGCCTTTAGAGCAGGAATAGAAGCAGAACATTGTTATAGCACAGACTACATGTAATTTATATAAATAGGGTAGTAATGCAGCAAGAGCTCCTTGTTGAGTTTTCTTGTAATTCCCACTACTAGATAGCCAGTTAAGAGCTTTGCTGAAGTAAGCAAACTACAGGGTCATTATGACTAGTGGTTGCTACAACAAGCTTGGTGTTAATCAAAAGATAACTCTTATATTGAGTAATGCAAGAGAACTTGATAGAATTCCTATTACAAGCTAATCTATCTTATATACTACAGACTGTGATTTGTGTATGTACTACAACTAACCTATCCTAAATTTCTATACTTTCCATAAGTCTAATATATTCTGTATGTCAGAGTTGTGAATGATAAACTTAACTATTTTCTTTTTCTTTTTTATTTCTTTTCTTTTCTTAATTAGACTTGGATAATAGATGGGATGTGATGTCATATGTGACAGTCACACATATCACAGTCTCATGTCACATTATCACATGATGTAGAAAAAGTCATGGAAGATACTAGAACAAATAACATTATATAGTATAATAACAATATATTAACTTTATAAATAATATATAGACTTTAGGATAGGCTAGATTTAGTATAGCACAGACCATTATCCATATATATATAAGGTAGAGTAGTTTGTACTAGGAACTTTATTAAGTTCTCTTGTATTACTTAATATAAGAATAGTCTTTTATTCTAAATCTTTGAACTTAAGTTTTAATACTATATAATATTATCTACTCTAGAATATTCTATGATCTTCTCTGTATTATGTAACCATGTGACATGTGACAGTAATATATGTGATGACACTCTGACTATCATTTGTGATGTTACATCCCACTCTGTTATCTAAGTCTAAAATAAAGAACATATAAAATAAAATAAAAATAAGATAAAACTAAGTCTATTATTCACAATTCTAACATATTCTTAAAAATGAAGTTGCACTGGAAAGCCCTAAATAAGTGTTATTCACAGATATATGAGATATTTAAAAGCAATAGTAAATTACTAAAATATTAGGCTACTAGTAACTAGAAAGTTTATTAGCTATTATCTTAGATGGATTTGCATGTTTTAACTTGTATTATAAAGTGCTCATTGAACAGTTCCTGGTAATATAGAATATATTACATAGCAACTAGTTTTTAGAGAGAAATACAAGCATATTAATATAGTGGTATAATTATTTATTTACTAAAATTAACCTAACATCTGCTATGATAGATAACAGCTTCATTAGGTATGAGTTTTTGACCATATAATAGAAATAGCTTACATATAGACTATTACTTTTTTATATATACCTTTATATTTGAGGGTTAGATCTTAGATTTAAAATAGCATTAATATTCATTAATATTCATCTAATATAATTTTACTATCTTTTTCATCATCATTATTAAACTTCTAAATTGCTCTTAAACCTCTAAAAGCTTGTTCAAAACCTAGATATCACAAATGAGTAAGTAGTTCTTTTGTGATAATATTAATTAAAAATTCCATTAATATACTCTAACAATTATATTTTAAGCTGTACTAACAGCTATTAGAATTAGAGTCAGTCTCAGAGTTTACAAAGAAGATGGATATTATGTTTAAAGAAGCCAAGACTGCTCTCTAAAATTTCTAAGATGATATGGTCTAATATTAAAATCAGCATTATGCTTTTACCCCAGTCTTCTAAACTAGTAAAATGTACTTCAGTATATCTAGTATTTAAATTATTTAACACACCTCTAAATTTTTATTTATTTGAAGGTGATTTAATTAAAGATAAATATAATTAAAAAATTTCATACCAATATCTAAGCCTTTTTAAAGTAGAGAAATAGATAGAATCTATAGTATATAAACTGACACTTTCTTACTAGTAATAATAGCTATATCTAGTGTTTAATGTGGTGAAGCTAGTAGCAGCTCCAAAAGATTCAATTATAGAATAGTAGACAACAATGAACAATGCTCTCTACTTTTGTTATTATAGATAGTAAAGAAGAATAAAAAGTAAAGAATATACTGAATAGTTGATAAAATTAGAGGAGGCTCTAGTACTTAATTAAGTAAAAAGAATTTAGGTTAGAGAACAACTTCTGAGAAAACATATTGGGCTATAATTGATATTTATTTTATATACTATAAAATACTTTAATAATATATTCTATAAGTAGTTATAGATTATAGTTAGCTAGTCTACAGACCAAGTATAAATAGTATAAATAGTAATTCAAATATAACTAAAACTTCACCAAGTTTTCTTTGTATACTGTATATTTAGAAACTTTAACTTGAAATCACTCAAAAATAGATGTGTTTATGAAATTATAGATCTTCTTAATAGTATTAAGTATAGTTCACATTAAGACCAAATTTCATAAGAATATATACAATTTGTATATTAAGTATGTAAACTTGTCTATGATGTGCAAAGTATGAATCTTTTAGAACAATCTCAACCTCATCTTATATACTACATCTTTTCTTGCCATTTGGTCATAATTTGAATAATAAGTATACAGTTATAGAGCAGAAGTAATAAGTATAGATATAAGTATGCTGTTATTTGTTATAGAACGAGAGTGTGGACAGACTTGGACTAGGGTTAGGGTTAGGACCTTAGGTAATTATTAGTCTACAACAGACAAAGAGATAGAAGAGCATGTGACCTAGAAGTCATGTAGAATAGTCTAGAGTGGTCTGGA
>JAJOHK020000163.1:0-38102 GCA_022457215.2 Leucocoprinus gongylophorus
GAGTTGCTCCTGTCAGTGTCTCAACACTGAAACCTCCGCTCGGGGCAATAGGGGTTTTACTACTGAAACCCTGAGCATCTCCTATATTATCAGTTTGTATATAAGGCTAGTAGTTACACTGTAATTCACTAGTCTGATAATCGACGAAGATAAACTCTTATTGAACTCGATCTCCGGTGTTCAACGGTGACACACCATTCAGCACTCACTCCCACTCGGACTTCTCCCCTTCATCTGAAGTTGCGACCACGCAGCAGACAGACGGCGCAGCACATAAGCTGAAGCCAAGGTCGTTCCACAAGTCCGCTCATCTCCGAGTACATTCTGCGGACTTCCACCCCGGTGTGAACTGCGCCTGACACTCTGAGCAGATATCTAGAATTATGTACTTTATTCATTCTAAACTGTTCAGGCTTTGTTTTGCTTCTAGAAAAGACATAGTTAACTATAGGAATATTTAGCTTTTGTCCTTCTTCAATAGAGGCAAATGCTAGTTTCTTATAAATGTCTACTTAGATGATCTCTATACTGCTATGGACTTCTTGTTCAACAAAGCTCTGAATATCTCTAATCTGTTATATATAGGAGAGAACTTGAATATCAGAGATACTGAATAGAACCCTTCTATTTCTTTACATCCTGCAGCTAGCCAAATCTTGATAGACTTAGCTAAATCCTATAGTCTTGTATGCTCAATTCCAGTACTTTCTGTCCCTACTCATTACTTGAATATTAAAGGTCATGCTAAATTAGTAATTAACCTTATCTTCTTAAGTATAAGCTATGCTCAAGTTACTGATCATATTGAGCCTGACATCAGATGACTTTCAGACTATACTCCTCTTATAGTTGATCTTTTGATAGCTCTAGAGAATATCTGTGTATGTAAAATAGTTCTAAAATGTGATAATAATAAAGAAGTAGCCTTTTTGCTCTCTGTGAATAAAGAACTCTTCTAACTAGATTTCTCTACACTGGACTCTGTTGCTAGTCTCAACTTACTCTCTAAAGTAATTTCTAGACTTTTTACTAACTACTAGGCTGCTTATACTAAGAAGAGTACTATTATTACTTAGTCTAAGAAGTGGTGGAACAATAAGTGCAGAAATACACTAGAGACTTACAGATGAACTGAAGAGCACTCTGACTGGTTCTTCTTTTACTTTACAACTAGACAGGATAAACAGTGCTTTTTTGACAACAAGATTATCTTGCTGAAATTACATCTACTAATAAATGACTCTGAAATCTAATAAGCTAGGTCAAACAGTATAAGTGTCAGAGTTATGAATGTTGGACTTGGTTTTATTTTATTTTCCTTTTCATTTTATTTTATTTTTGAGTTTTCTTTTCTTTTCTTTTAGATATAAGCAAAAGATGTGGTGTAATATCATGCATGACATATGTCACATAATCACATAATACAGAGAAGAATATAAAAGATTCTGAAATAGATAACACCATATAACATAATAATAGTATATTGATCCTATGGAAAGTATATAGACTTTAGAATAGGTTGAATAGGTTGAATGTAGTATGTATACAGACTATAGTCTATAATATATAAGATAGATAGACAAACTTGTACTTGAAACTCTATCAAGTTCTTTTGTATTACTTAATATAAAAGTTATCTTTTGTCTTTACTCAAGAACTTAAATTATAACAATAAGATATTTATAGTGTTATGGTGTACTTAGACATTAACATTTTTCTTTTCTTCTTGATTTAATATTTCTTTTCTTCTTCTTCTTCTTTAATAATGAAGAGGTATGTGACTGTGGTTACATGCATAGGCCTAGACTTGGTGAGAGTTGGCTAGACAAGACTAGAAAGATGATGTCAGGACATATATATATAATATAATATTCTTATGAAAGATATGAGGTAGATATATAGTAGAAGTATGGACTATACATGGACATTAGGATAGGACTATTTATTATTAGTATGAACCATAAGTACTTTGTATAAATAGTATAGGAATACATTGGAAACTCCTTGTTGAGTTCTCTTATAATCCCACTTGATATCTATCTTGAGATTTATTACTTATGTTGCTATTGGTCTTTTGACTAGTGGTTGTCACAACATATAGTAGAGGCTATTCACTTCCAGAGAAAGCCCTACAATGATCTCTCAGACTTGTAAAACATACTTTACTAGTCTTACAATACTATAGCTAATTACTCTATTAATCTCTCTATTCTAAATAAGATTCCTAGCAAGACTACTCAATTCTAGGTGCTCTTCTCACTGTTGGAAATATAAAAAGTGCTCAAATCCTGCTCAAATATTTCTGCTCTAAGTCCTAACTATATTAATTAGTAGTATCTTAAGTCTATTCTAGCCAATAACATCTGTACTGTAAGTATTCTCTTTTTGGCCAATATATGTTTATTACTGCAATACTAGCCTAGACACTTCAAGAAGTCAGTTTATATCATTATACCCAAGCTAGGTAAACCTGCTTATAATACCCTTAAGGCCTTTAGGCCAATTGTTCTACTTAACACACTAGGTAAGCTTATTGAGAAGATATTTAATAGGTGACTCTAGTTTGATACTGTCAAGTACAGTATCCTCTATCCCAACTAGCTTGGAGGTATGGCCCAATAGTCTACTAAAGATACTGGTGTATTTCTAATATACTTGGTTCAAGCTAGCTAGGCTAAGTGACTCAAAACTAGTATAGTAGCATTTGATATTGTAAAATTCTTTTCTTCTTTGAACCATAGTATACTTACTTTGGTTCTTAGACATTTTGGCTTTCCAAACTATATTGTGGACTTCTTTTCTAACTATTTGGTAAATAGATTAACTTAATACTCCTGAAACTTCTTTCTCTCTAGAGCTTGTTACATAAATGTAGGTATGGGTAAGCTTCTACTTTGTCTCCCATTCTCTCAGCTCTTTATATTGCTTCTCCTATTCACACTCTCAGGAAAAAATATATGATAAAACCATGTCAGAGCTTTATAGTAGCTATAGAGTAGTTACAGACTTGATAGTATGCTTTGGCTTAGTCATAGAACATAACAAGTTAGAGATCTTTCATTTTCTAGAGTGCACAATGATTCTAATCCAGAACTGGACCTCTTAGCAATTAATATCCCTACTCTCAAGCCTAAGACATACTGGAGATACTTGGGCTTTTATTAACATTTGTCCTTTAAGAAACATGTTTGTTACTACTCTACCAAAGTATTGTCAAAGTGATGGGTATACTTGGTAATTTAACTAGAGGCCTTCTCCTACTTCAAAAATAACTTCTGTATCACTTGTGTATTATTTTTATTACTATATATGATCTTCAGCTCTGGTTCTTTGCTAGAGCACCAACTAAGACTCAGATATTGCTTTTTACAACTATACAATACAAGGCTACTCTCTAGATCTTAGATGCATTTTACACTTTATCTACTTGTGATATTGAGGCTCTGGCAGACCTTATTCCAATTTGTCTTTATCTCAAGAAGCTAGTTAAGTAATCTTGTCTCAGGACTGCTACTCTTCTTTTACAGCATGCACTGATATCTTTACTTAGTACTAGAAACTCAAAAGGTACTAGCTCTCACCTACAATCACTTGCTCTCTTAAACAACACTCAGTATGCTTGTTTGAGAGGCCTTCTCTTAAATACTAAAACATCTCTTTTTAATCTTACTGAATATTTCAATCTCTTTGATACTAAGACCATCCTAGGTTGTAGACTGCTAGACAGCTTCTCTGATCTGATCTCATTCCATTCCTGCAATTGTTCAAGCCTCAATAATTATACTGCTCATTTGGAGTCCCTAGACTGTCTTTGTCTTGAGGCTTCTTCTTTTTTCTCTACTCTCATTTTTATCACTGATGCTAGTATTATACCCTCCAGAAATATACAGGCAATCTCTGCTGTGTATTTCTAGAGATTAGGCTACCAGGTATTGTCTTCAAAGGTCCTAACTAGTAGAAAAACTGCTTCTAATGCTAAGTTGTTTGCTACAAGACTAGAAGTCTCCAAAGTTACCAATATGGATATAAAATACATTATACTTATTACTGACTCTCTAGGCTCTGCTAGGAGATTAGTTGACTCCTCAGTGCATTCTGAACAAGCACACTCCTTAGCTGTCTGTTTTGCATTTAGATCTTTCTTTGGTGGTAGTCTTGGTCATAAGATCAAATTTTGGGACTACTAAAGCAAGACTGAGTAGTCTCTTTACAAATTTTTCCATAACAATGTGACTAAAACTAGAGTGGCTGCTAGATAACATATTGATTCCCTTCACTCCAAAAGTATTCTTTCCTGTCTAGATGCTTAGAGAACTGTCTTCAATTGTCCTATAGTTCAGAAGCATCATTTTCTGACTTTAAGAGGCAAGAATTGCAAACCTCTTCAGCCCAGCTACTCTAGGAGTGGTAGTTAGCTTGCTTACTTTAGCCAATCAGTCATATTATATACTAGAGCAACTTGAGCCATTCTTAACTATGCTTTTATTGGAGAGTATAAACAATGCTTTTTCTCTATAGAGTGCACCTAATATCTATGTGGTCATTGCTGGATATAAATATATTGATACATCTTTACAAACTACTCCAAGTTTACTTATAGTCTCTTGATTGACCCATCTCTATTAATTGAGAACTTTGTTGACTTCTTGAAAAAGTATCCAAGTAATTTTGCCTTCTCTTCTCAAAAACAACCTTCTACTCCTTCTAAGTCTCCATGAGAACTCATTTGGCTTACTTTTCTGTTTCTGTAGATATTTTTTTAGTCTTCTTTCTCTCAATTTTTCTTGACTCATGATGGATTTCTCCAGACTTGAAATATAATTTGTAGGCTGGTTATAAGTAACCTTTATCTAGATTTCTCTCTGATTTCTGTTAACTCTAGTAGTGTCTTTTAGTCTGTGAAGAGGGTTTCTGTCCTCTAAAATAGAAATTGTAAGCCACTTGTAGTACATAGTCACTTACAAACTGCAACCAAACACTATGTAAGAAATTGTTGAATAAAAAAAATTATAATAACAAGCTTTTCTCAGTTTTTGCTCTTTTTATATCTAGTTATTTATATACTAGTTTCTTATAACTAAAATAAAGTCTTCTGGGCTCTTTTTTTCTTTAGAAGTAACTATGCCTCAAAATGCTCTGAAGATATATTCTATAAAGAATTAGCTACTAGTACTTTTCTCATTATATTATAGACCAAGTTTGAATAGTTCTTTTAAGACTAATTCTTGTCTATTAACACTATTACTGAAGTAGTCAACAAGTTGGAGAGAACAACCTATTATCAAAGGAGTTATATAGTTAAGAATAAGTTTTAAACTTTAATTTCAAAAGCCAACTATATAAATTCTCATATAATATTCCTTAAGTTCTACTATGTTCATAAAATAGCAATTCAAAATTGGATTGTAATGCTATTTATAAGTTGACCTAAAAATACTAATCTCTTAATATAATTCAAAGCTATATAATATACCAACAAAGTAAGATAAGTTAATGAGGTATAGGTATTTTAATCTATCTAGAAAACTGCTTCTATTTTTTTTTTACTAATTTGTAAACTTGATAGAATTTCTCAATCATTTCTACTTTATATCAAATGCCTTCTATTACATTATTATTCTAATGTCAACTACTAATAGTACTATTACTGAGAATTCCTATGGATATTATTACATTCTATTCTAGCCATATCTGTCCTAATCTATGGATAATGCCTTTTCTCTCATCTATATTCTCCAACATCTTCTAGTATAGATCAATCTCTTTATTTCCACCTTGGATGTTCTCACTGGACTCTTGCCAACTCCATGAACTTTTATTTCTAACATCCAAGAATTACCTATGTCTAGGATAATTTACTTAGCAGTCTTTATTCCAGATAACTACTCTAAGTATATCTAGTATATAAACTAGTAGTTTACACTATACTAGCTTTATCCTAAAAATTAACTAAACTAGCACTAATCTCCAGTGTTAGTGATAACATACCTTACTATTTCCTAGTAGTTCCAACCTCCCAAGTTCATCTAGTTCTCTTCTGAAATATACAACCAGTATAATTTGTAGAGGTATAGCACATAAGCTGAAACCAAAGATCATTTCAAATTCATCTTCCATATTTCTAGCTAATGCATAAACTGACAACTTGGACTTCCAAGAAATCTCATCAAATCTTAGATAATGATGTGTAAACCATGTCTAATATAGTTCACAAATGTCTTGTCAATTTGGATGTTTAGTAACTAGCTATGAAGCTTATTAAGAATTTATATATTGAAGAATATTGAGTTGAACTAATAATCAAAGTTCACAGAGTAAGAGAATAGATTTACTATACTGTTTATGTGTGAATACAATGATGATAGTAGTAAATGTATATGAAAGTTCTAATCCCATAGTTCTTATGTCAGACATGTAAGGCCTAAACACTAGCTTTTTTATTTAATACTTTATTTTCATTTTCTTTTTGATTTATTTTTCTATTTTGAACTTAGGGTTAGGGTTAGAGGTGATGTTATGATCATACTGTCACATATCAGTCACATCAGATGACATAGTCACAATAATGGTCACAAGTCATGAGGTTATAGAAAAGAATATAAAAGGTTCTGGAAGAATGATGTTATAATAACATATCTTATACATATTGGCCTTGAGGCAAATACATAATCTTTAGGATAGGTTAGAGAAGTAGTAGCATGGACCATCATTGTTTAGTATATAAGGTAGATATTTCTGTATAGAGTTCTCTATTGAGTTCTCTTATGTTTAACTTTAATACAAGATTTCTCTTCATTGACCCACTCTAAGATCTTTGAATTATAATATCTTATATTTTCTTTCTACTATTCTAAATAGAAAAAACAAGCTTTCTTAATATTCTACTATTAGTACTCTAAATGTTTGTAACTTCTTTATACTTTCTTGTTATTCTAGAGACTATAGATACTTCTGAAACCATCTTGATATATATGTTGGTTGATTTCAGAGTTATAGAAACCTTTGTTAACCAAAGTTTTGTTAATAAACATCAATTAAACATGTGTAAGCTCTCCCATTCTATTTCTGTTTATAATGTCAATGATATTCCTAATAAGACTGGTAAAATAAATGAAGTAGTAAATATAGTACTCTATTATAAGTCATTACTTAGAGTAGACTTTGCTAGTAGTCTCTAGTTTGAATAAGCAAGACCTTATATTAGGCTTTATATAGCTTAAGAAGTACAACTATGAGGTCAACTAGCAAAAAAGAGAAGTAGTTATGATAAGATGTTCCACATGTTGTACTATCTTAAAGGTCAAGACCTTTGAAAGGCCAAAAAATACTAACTGTATGCTCTAACTATTGTCACTTTAGTTTCTTTTCTACTTTGACTAAAAACTGAGAATACTTCTGAGTTTCCATAAATATCTAGTGATTATATAAAAGAGCTAGTCAATTATTTCTACTTGACTTAACTACTTTTGAAACTCTTTACCTTTGATATTAGAGTTATAGTAACTTAATTTCAACATCTGTCTAAAGTTTGTTTTTAGAACTAGACTATAGGCAATATCTCTTTCATTCTCCTATATATATAATAGTTTAAGCCAGTGTTTGTAAAAGAAGACTTTAACATCTTCCTGGATTATTACAAATAAGACCATATTATTAAACTGATTCTTTGTGCCAAGCTCAAGTTGTCAAAGATATATTCTCTGTCTTCTGTGGAACAGTTAAATTTAAACATGTTTCTTATTGAGAACCTCTGTATTAGACCTTCAAAGTCTACTATAGCTATATTAGTCTTTATTAATAAGAAAAATAATGGCTTTCTCTATTTAGTGTAAGATTACAGAAACCGTAATATGATTATAATTAAGAACAAGTATCTGCTTCTACTGATTTCTGAGCTTATTACAAAAATCTAAGGTACCTAGTATTTTATAAAGCTAAATGTATACTAAGAATTCAATAATGTCTATATCAAATCCAATAATGAGTTGAAAACAACCTTTCATATAAAATAGAGACTTTTTAAACCTCTGGTAATGTTCTTAAGTATGACCAATAGTCTAGCCACCTTTCAAACTATAGTAAACAACATCTTTTAGTATCTTATAGTGGAAGACATTATGATAGTATAGTTGAATGATATTATTTTCACTTAAACATTAAAAAAGTACCACAAAGTTGTTTGTAGAGTTCTGGAAGTTTTAGCTGAGTACAAGTTGTTTTTTTGCCTTAAAGAAACTAGTCATCTCAGAAGATCAAAATAAACTCTATGAAAGTTACTAGAGTTTACAACTAACCTATACCAATATTAGATAAGAAATATATTCAAAAGGAGAAACTATTCATAGGAAAATTATAGAAGACATCAGAAGAGTACAAAAATATTATCTGATGTATGTAGATGCAGATCCTAGATAATCTTGGCTTCAGTGAATATACTGTACCTCTGTATATCATGATAGTTATATTTAATAAGAGAAGATAAATAGAAAATAGATCATGGAGAAAGTCAGACTTCTGAGCATAGACACTCAGAATAGTATAGTATACTAGTTAATTTTCAAGCTAAAGAACTACAGAGTATCTACATGTCTTAAATATTGGTGGTAAGATTATCTAAGGATTAGAAAAGATAGATAACTACTTTGAGTATACTAAAGTTCTTAGAAATAAGTCTGGAGTTCCATGGAAATCATGAGAAACTATGTTATTAGTAATAGAGTGATTGGACATAAAAAAACAGGGAGATCTGTACTAGAAGAAGATGAGTAAGTAGGAAGAAAGATACTCTCTCTCATAGATGTTCTGAGTAGATTAGATGTTAGGAAAACATTATCTGTGATATAATTGGATAAATCAGATGCATTCAGATGGTATGTAATAACCAACTACTTGTACAGACTTATAGATATTTCTTAGCTTCACTGATTTTTACTAAAAGTTTATTTATAGCTTTTTAGATATTATTTACTACTTTTTTAATGTGATAAAGAGAAATAATAATTGGACCTGAAATTTCTCACAGCAATTGGTCTTTGATGTTCTCAAGAAAGCTATTACTACAATATTAGTATTAATCTTTTGAGATATTTCTATCCTATTCCATATTAAAGTAGACAGTTCAGACTTTATAACTGGAGCAGTGTTTTTCAAAGAAGATTGTAAATAGTATCTAGTTACTTTTTTTAGCAAGTCTCTTTTACTAATAGAACACAACTATAAGATACACAGTAAGAAAATATTAGCAATTATCTGTACATTGGAAGAATAGTATTATTTAATGGAAGAAGCTGTAGCTCTAGTTAAGATCTGAATAGACTATATAAACCTAGAGTATTTCATAACCATTAATAAATTGAACTGAAGATCAGTCTAGTAGTTATTATATCTGATATATTTTGACTTCTTACTATACCATTATTCACCCATGGAAAAGTCCAATATACTATCCAGATAAGTAAATAACAGTACTGTAAAAGATAAAGAAAAGGCTCTTCTAATATATCTGATGGAAAAATCTACTAGGTAAATAAAAGAAATTTATGGTCTGAACTGCATATGAACTTCATAATTTGACAATGAAGTCATTATAATCTTCAAAATTGTTAGAAAATAGTAGACTCCTTTTATTTCATGGTAAGATGTATATCTCAAATATTATAGATCTTTGCCAATGAGTAGTTTTATTATAATTTTAGAATAGCTAAATATAGGAGTAGATAGAAAACCCTAGAACTAGTCTTTCAAAAATTATTGGTGACTTTAGATGTTTAGATATATTGATCAGTATATCAGCACATATGATCTTTGCTTGCATACTAAGCTATCTTAATATCTATCTCTTAGAGAACTACACTTACTACCAAAATCAAGTATAAGATGGAAAACTATTTATGTAGACTTCATAGTAGAGCTTCTAGAGTTTGTGGAGCTTGATACAGTGATGATAGTAGCTGATTTAGTATTCAAAAGAATACATTTTATTCTGACTTATATAACTGTTATTATGAAGGATGCTACAAGGCTCTTTTTATATCATATTTGGAAATTATATAGTCTTCCTATACATATAGTCTTTAATAGAGATCTGTAGTTTATCACACATTTTACTAAAAAGCTGTACTATATACTTGGAATTAAGATTGTTTTTTCAACAGCATAGCACTCTTAGTTAGATAAACAAATAAAATATATTAACTGTGAACTTAACTAATATCTTTGGTTGTTTGTAAATAAGCAGCAAAGTAACTAGTATGATCTTTTACTTATAAAGTTTACCAAGCAAATGAAAGTAGCACTAAATAAAGTAAATTTTGCTATCTATAAGTCATAGAAAGATATATTACTATATTACAACTGAAAATAGACTTCTATACTAGTCTTTTAACTTTGTAACAAAATATATCTCAACTTTACAGATATTCACACCATTTACTCTTTAGTCAAACTATTATACAAATGTTTTGGACCTTATGTAGTAGAAAAGAAAGTAGGACCTATAGTCTACTAGTATTGAAAATACTATATCTAGTGTTCAATATTTTTAACAACTATATTTAAAGACCTTATTTCTAGTAGGCATTTGAACCCTTTCCTATACCTTATTCTCATAGATGAACAAGAGAAATGAGAAGTTAGGAAAATTCTGGACAGCTATTAACATTACAAGAAGTTTTAATATTTTGTTAAATAAAAGAACTTTGGTCTAGAAGAAAACTCTTGAAAATTTACCTTAGAGATATTTATACCAGATAAGATAGTAGAGTTTTACTAACTAAACTCCAGAGCTCTGTGGCTTATTAGAGCTGCTAAGTTTTTGACTATCAAGTTTTAATTCTAATACTATTGTTAAGTCAAGTGTTCTTCTCACTTTTAGAATATCAAACACCACTACCAATCTTGTGTTCTCATTACTGGTTCTCTAGGCTCTATTAAGAAAATAGTAGACCCTTCAGTATACTCTGGACAGGCCTACTCTTTGGCTATCTGTTTTGTATTTGGATTGTTTTTTTGTAGTAATCTTGGCCATAAAATTGAATTCTGGAATTGATTAAGCAAGGCTGAGTAGTCTCTTCACCAAATGGTTCATAATGATATAACCAATACTATAATGGCTGTTAGACTTTATCTGGCAACATTTATCAATGCTCTTTGCTTTAAGAGTGTTATTTCATGTCTAGATGCTTAAAAAACCTAATTGATGTTGTTAAGTCTGAGATCTAATCCTCAGACACAGAAGTATATATACAAAACAGTAATGGTCCATGTACAAGCTATTGCCATCATATGATCAAAACTCATATCTGATGGGAGCTGTCATCTGTCATAGCAGCTGTCAGGCTAATTTTAAAAGGTGACTAATTATGTCACTACATTGATATGCTTATATCTCTATGAATACTTATTGCTATATAATATATCATATATCTTCAGAAACAAATTAATGAGTGCTTTCCAACACATGTTTGATTGTATAAATCCATTCAGCCATTCATGAGATATTAGCAGACAAAGTTTTTACAGCTACTGATAGCCTGATATCTCAGTCACTCATTGTTGCTTTTGTACCTTCTACATATGTGCAGATAGCTCTCATTTGGGGCTTTTCAGTGCAACTTATTTTGTAAAAATCAGTCCACTGGTTGTAGAGATACAAGCTGAATGAAGTTTGTGACAATCTTCTAAGCAATTATTATGAATAAAATCAGTAATTGTAAATCACTCTTTAATTGTCTCACTATTCAAGGATACTATTTTCTGACTTTTAGAGACAAAAATAGCAAACTTCTTCAGCCCAGCTACTCCAAGGGTGGTAGTTAGCTCACTTACTTTGATCAGTCAGTCACATTATATACTAGGATAACTAAAACTAACCTTATTCATACTTTTATTAGAGAGTACAGACAGCACTTTTTCTTTGCAGAGTATATTAAGTATTTATATAGCTATTGCCAAGTGGAAATACATCAACACATCTTTGCAAACTACTTTATATTTATTCATAGTTTTTTGATTGATCCATCTCCATTGACTGAGGACTTCATTGACTTTTTGAAGGAGTATCCAAGTATTTTTGTCTTTTCTCCTCAAGAATAACCTCTTTTTTTTCATGAGCCTCTATAAGTGTTCTATTAGTTTGTTTGTCTAGTTTTGTAAATAGTTTCTCAGTTTCATCTCTCTTAGTTTCTCTTGATTCTATATTCTTAGTATAATAGGTTTTCTTGAACTTAGACATGTAATTTGTAGGTTGATTATGAGCAATCTTTATCTAGATTTCTGTTGTTACTAATAGTGTCTCTTTGCTTATAAAGAGGGTCTCTATCTCCTGAAGTAAAATTTTTTAGGCTACTTGTTATAAATAATCTGCCACAGACTACAATTGAGTACTATCTAATAAATTGTTGAACAAAAAATAAAATAAACACTTTATTCTTCATGATAAAGTTTGATCTTTCAATCTTTGATCTTTGTCCTTGCTCTGTTATAAATTAATTCAATTACATATCTAGTTACTTTGCAGAGCTAAAGAGAGTGTTTCTACTTTAGTTTCCAATTATTTTAAACAATTTTCTAGTATTTAAGACTAGTAGATATACTATATTACTTAGTACCTAACATTGACATTGAACTCTGGTATCAACAGTAACATACTTAATTCTACTATCAAAACTTATTTCTAAATAATTCTATCTTTAAGTTTGAAATTATAACTAAATAGCAAGTAGAAATACAGTATATAAGCTAAAGCTAAGATTATTCAGAAGTCTATATTCTGTGTATTACATATAAGTTTTGACACTTGATTTATAAACTCCATACCCTTTATTGTAGACTTTATTCCAAGCATAAACTAGACTTGACAAGTTGCCAAGTATAAAATATATAAAACACATATGTTATTTAGATTAGACTTAGTAAATATAGAGACCAAACTATAATCATATATATAGAGTAGAAATATAGTAGAAACTTCTTATTGAGTTCTTATCATCAACTATTTCAAGATAATCTATTTTTTATAATAAATAAGCCTTATATTAATTCTAAGTACTTTACAAATTATATATTTATATATTCCTGAAATTGTTATCATATTACTTAAAGTTCTTCTCTATAGTATTCTCTTAGCTATTTTATTCTTTACTATCTTTATAATCACAGTCTTAGCTATAATACTTAGTATTTAAGATTAGTAAATACTTTATACTTTTTATAAATTTAATAATTGAGCTCAAGCAACCTGCTTACTCAATTTCTACTCTCTATCATCTAAAATCACATTCTACTTTATATACAAACTTCTACTTGAAATAATAGCAATAAGACTTAAGTAATTGCAAAAGTAGAACAAGATACAATTAGGAAATTTGTCTAGCAATCTATAATCTAAACAAGCTCTTATACTAAGTCTTAGTGAGAAAAGTAAGTCTTTTAAGTTATAAACACTAAGTAATAATATTAGTGTATATTGTCAAGTTTGAAAAAGGTAGACTTGGTTTTTCATTATTTTCTTTCTCATTTTCTATTTTCTTTTCTATTTATTTTTCAATTTTCAATTTTCAGAATCTAGGGTTAGGGTTAGAGTGACAACCAGTCACACTATCACATATCAGTTATATCACAGTAATGGTTACAAGTCACATGATACATAGAAGGATATAGAAGATTCTGGAAAGATAATATCATACAATGTGTGATATACATGGTTGTTTAGGGTAGGCTAGAAATAGCTCACATGGACCATTAGGTATTTGTATATAAGGTAGACTATCTTGTACAGAGTTCTCTATCGAGTTCTCTTGTGTAAACCCTATACAAGGTTCTTTTACTTGAACAACTCTAAGTTCTTGTGATTGTAACATATATTAAGAAAGAAGAATAGTAGTTCTGAGACAAGACTAGACTACTTAACTAGTTTCTATTAGGGCAACTAATAAAGTCTGCAGGGTTTAGCAGTATTTATAACTCTAGAAAACCTAAGTATATTAACTATATATTCAAACAATATAGTTTACTTTCAGAAAAATCTAAGAGAACAGAGTAGATTCTTAGAGGCAAAAAACATTCTATATATTCATATTATACATTCTAATCTCCTAGATCAGCTTACTTTATGAGAAATGGTGAAAACAGCATGACCAAAGACATTCTTGATGGAAACATTAGTCTGAAAAAAAAAATAGGATTGTCATTAGTAACTGATATAGAAGAATAGTGGTAATAGATAGTATTAGACTTAGTGAATATCAGTAGTAGAGAGTGATGGAGTTAATTAATAAATAAACTCCACAAGATTAGTAGTTTTTTTTATTCAACAATCTATTATATAATACTCAATTGCAGTCTGTAGCAGATTATCCATAGCAAGTAGCCTATAAATTTTTATCTTAGAAGACAGAGACTTTCTTCATAAGCAAAGAGATACTATTAGTGATAACAGAAATCAAAGAGAAATCTAGATAAAAATTGCTCATAATCAACCTACAAATTATATGTCTAAGTCCAAGAAAACCTATTATACTAAGGATATAGAATCAAGAGAAACTAAGAGAGATAAAACTGAGAAACTATTTACAAAACTAGAAAAGCAAACTAATTGTAACAATTACTATCTTATGTTTTATAGATGTTTGTTATAACTTAGACATGTATTGGAGTTCATTTTATCTTTGACTCTTATTATATCTTGTATTCTTTTTATGATTTATCAGTCCATGCCTTATATAATAGTAGAGGTTTTTTTATGTTTTTCTTATACTTTTCTTATTGTTTTTCTTATGGGTACCTTTCTTTTTTCTCATAGTTAGTAGGTATATGTAGTTGTAGATATAGATATAGTTCTATATCTTTATGCTTTACCAATTAATCATATTCTTTACTTTTACTTAAGTCTTTGCCTAAGTTATATTATAGTTAGACTACTGAAATATCATAATAGTTAGGCTGTTGAGAAAACACCAATACAACATTATGGTTAGGCTACTGAATAAACAAGATGGAAAAAACTAAATAAAAAGCCACTAGTATTGAGAAACTAGAAAAAATATTGGAATCATTGAAAATTACTAAAGAAAATGCCCCAAATATAACTAAAACAATAGAGATAACATTGAGCAACATGTTGAGAGCACAGATATTAGTAGAGAATGCACTAAAAATAGTAACACCAAAGAGCATGATTTCAGACCCAAAGTGATTTAATGAAGACTAGTGAAGATATATGTGATTATTTCTCAAGATCAACAAATGATAAAATTGCTGCAATATCAGCTCAAATTAGAGGGAGCACAACTGATATTTATGCCTAAATAAAAGACTACAATAATATCTAAGATTAGAACAAATTTATAGAAGAAATCAAGACAATATTTAGTAACAAGAGCAAGACAGCAAATGCCAAATGGAAAATCAAAATATTCAAATAAGAGAAGAAGCATATTACTGACTTTATAATTGAATTTGAAGTATTAGCTATAAAGACTGGAATTAACAACATCTATGTAATATTTTATTGAAGAAGAATATCAGAAGTGATATATTTAAGATGATATCAGAATATTCACCTATAGTAGTGTTAACACTACTCAAAGAGTAGAAAATAGCAATCACATCAATTAAACAAGGATACAAATCTACAGAAGACAGATGAGATTATTAAATAGAACTAGGATCTACTTATGAAGGAAGAGAACTGCCCATATATAGCAAAAGATTGTAGAAAGCCAAGGAAAGGAAAGAAGATAAGGAAGTGTTATAAATGTGATAAAATAGAACATCTTGCAAAAAACTGTAGGTTAGAACAAAAGATAAGAACAAGAGTATACAGAAAGAATCAGAAAATGAGAACAAAGAGGATAACAATAAAGAAGTGTATTCTGTCAAAGGTTCAGAGTAAACATAGTATAACAAATTTTTATACATAGTAATTCTCCAAAAATTTGATATGTTATTCCAACAAAGAAGAAATAGAAAAAGAGGAAACTCAGTATGTACACAAATGTAAAAACATGAAATGGAAAGGAATTTCAGCTTAAGGCATTGGTTGACTCAGAATGTACCCATACAGGTATGGATGATTGACTAGTAAAGGAATAATGAATTAAAATAACACTATTATTCAATACATTCAATATAGATAGAACTAGAAGCAGAAATCACAGAGTAACTCAGTTTGCACTATTGAAACTGGAAATCAATGGACATATGGAAAATATTGATATGGTAGTAATAGACTTAAAATGGAATAGATATGTTGTTAGGATGCAACTAGTTGGTCAAGCTCAATACAGAAGTTAAAAGGGACAATATAGTTTACAAAATGCCCAAATAAATACAAGATACAGCACTAAGACATTTTGTTTAAATCTAAAACCAGAAGAACTATGCTAACAGACAAAACAAATAAAGGATACTAGAATATAGGAAAGAAACCAAATCCAATAAATTCAGAAGATCTCTCAGAATGCATTTGATCTTTCACTTATCTGCTCAATAAGAAGAAATTTGAGAAACTACAAGAAAGATGAAAATGAGATCATGAAATCAATTTATTGGAAGATGCATCTAAAGAATTAAATGCCAAAACCTATGAAATAATGGTTGAGAAAGAAGAAGTTTTAAACCACTAGTTGAATAAACAAATTAAGATAGGACTAATTGTGGAATTAAGCTCAAGATATGTGATACTATGTTTTTACATTCTAAAGAAGAACAGATCTTTACAATTAGTACAAGACTATAGAAAGTTGAACTAGTACATAATAAAGAAAGACATCATTACTATTAATTGGAGAAGTAATTGATAAACTTAAACATTTAGGTGTAAGATACTTCAAAAAATTAGATCTTATCTAGAGATACAATAATATATAGATCAAAGAAGGTGATGAATGGAAAGCAGCATTCCTAAAAAATAAAGAATTGTGTCAAATTTGAAAATAGTAGACTTATTTCTTGTTTATTTCTCTTTTGTTATTTAAGTTTCTCTTATTTTTCTATTTTAATTTTTTTCTTATTTTAGACTTAGTAAAAAGAAATGATGTGATAGCTGTCACAAAGTTGATCACACATATTATAGTTATAGTCACAATATCATATGATACATAAGGAAAATAATATCATACATTACATATAATGACTTTTATATCATAACCTATAATATTTAGAGTAAACTGACTTATATTAGAAACTCTACCAAGTTCTCTTGTATTAACCAATATAAGGTTTCTTTTTAGTTCCAATCTTTGAACTTACATTATAATATATTATTTGAACCAAATAATATGCATTTTAGACTATGCAACTTACCAGGAATATTCTAAAGAATAATAAATAGTATATTTTAGAAGTTATTGTATGAAGAAGTACTTGCAAACTATATAGATAACTTTGTAATACTAACCAAGACTAAGAAGAAATTAGAAGAAAGAATAATACAATTCTTGAAGGTAGCAGAAAAATATAATCTCTGTTTCAAACAGTTAAAGTATATATTTGATGCCAAAGAAATACCTATTTTGGGAGTAGTAGTTAGATAAGGAAAAATACAAATAGAAGATAAAAAGGTCAAGGTAGTTAAGAAATAGAAATCACCCACCAAGATAAAAGAAGTAGAAAGCTTTCTAATGTTTGTAAATTTCAATAAACATTTTATCAAGAACTTTAGTCATATGGCAAAATATCTTAATAAACTCAAGGACAAAAGGAAATAAAAATATAAAAATAAACACCAGAAGACATTCAAAGAACTGAAGGACAAAATTCTAGAAGAGTGTTAGATGTGGTTCACACTATCTTATCTGAGATCCAATCATGGCCTTTTGAAAGTCTAAATAAGTTAAGTTAAGTATCATCTGAAAATGCAAAAGATGAGATCAGAATGATCTTTAGCTTTAGCTTGTGTATTGTACCTTTATGAGTTGTACTGATAGCATATTTTGAATGAGAACTCAGAACTGGATAAATAGCTTAGTCTACTAGAAGATAGAGAGGTATGTTGTTGCTAATACCAGAAGTAGGTGATAATTTTAGTTAATTCTCAGAATAAGGCTTTATACTGTAAATTACTAGTATTTATACTAAGTAAGCTACTTAGGGTAGTTATCTAGAATATAGACTACTGCTAAGTATTACTCTAGATATTAGTAATCCTCAAATATTAGAGATAGAGATCTATAGAGTTGGTAAGAGTTTAGTGAGGATATCCAAGATGGAATAAAGAAATGTGATCTGTACTGGAAGTGATTTGAAGATGCAGATGAGAGGAAAGGCATTCTCCATGAGCTGGAACAGATGTGGCTGAATTGGGATATGACAAAGAAAAACTACTAGCTATAATAGAAACTTTAACAAAATAGAAATAATACCTATTAGATATTACAAAAGAGTTTGAAGTCTGGACTGATTATGAAAATCTCAAGTATTTCAGTAAACCACATAAATTTAACAGATGATATTTTGTCAAGAAAAGATCAGGTAAACACTAAAGAGAACAACAAAGACATTAAGATATTCAAAGACAAACTATGGAAAAGAAGACTAATTATAGAAGTAGAAGTAGTAATGTTCAAAGGAAACCAAATAGTAGAAGAAAACATATTATTGGAGGAAATCTGAAAAATCAGTACTAGAGAATAAGAAATATAGAAGAAACTAGAAAAAGATAAGGATCAAGCATAGAAAGACAATGGAGTAGTGTATATGATAACTAGAGAATTCAAAAACAAATCCTATATGAAAATCATGAACTAGAAAATGTAGGATATTTAGGACAATAGAAAAT
Organism: Leucocoprinus gongylophorus; assembly: GCA_022457215.2. Taxonomy (NCBI): domain Eukaryota; kingdom Fungi; phylum Basidiomycota; class Agaricomycetes; order Agaricales; family Agaricaceae; genus Leucocoprinus; species Leucocoprinus gongylophorus. Next base: position 18,779 of record JAJOHK020000163.1, read on the forward strand.
ACTTGATTTAATCAAAAGAAATTACTGGTAGTCAGAAATATGAAATAACACTAATAAATATGTCTAATAATACCAGAAATATTAATAGAATAAAGTTTAATATATGAAAAAGATAAGAGAACTTCATCTGTTGGAAACACCTCAAGGACCATGGCAAGAAATCATTATCAACATTATAGAACCACTTCCTCATCAGAGGAAATAGCCAGAATCTATAGAGATAACATATAAAGAATGTATAAAGTTCTATAGAAGACTCTTAGTGACAGAATATCCTATTTTACCTTATAATTCATAGAAGACTTATTCAAGGCACTAAAAACAAAAAGAATATTATCAATGGCATACTATACTCAAATGGATGGTCAAATAGAAAGAATTAACCAAAAGATCAAAGCATTCTTGTAACACTATGCCAATTATCAGCAAGATCCTTGGATAGAATGGTCACTAGTAGAGAAATTCTAATATAATGACAAGAGACACTTAGCTATAGAATATATGCCATTTGAACTTAATTTTAAAAGACACACATAGGAGAAAGATCTAACAATAACAACAAAAATACCAAAATTGGAGACTTTTTTTGATGAGCTACAGAGAAGTTGGGAGATGGCAAAATTATCTATAGAAAAGGTAAAGGAAATAAAGAAGAAATTTGATAAAAAAAGACAAAACCCTCAGGATATGAAGTAGAAAAAGTACAAGAATACTAAAAATGAGACAAAGATATACAATTCTTGATATACAGAAAAGGGTATGAAAATGAACATGACTAATGGATAGCTGAAATGGGGTTACCACATGCTCAAGAGATGATTCAAGAATATTGGACAAAGCTCCCAAGACAAAATCTATAGAAGAGAGGTGAAAATCCAAATTGACATTTCAAAGTATAACCAGTATTTAAAAAATTTAATATATCTTATAAACTCACAACTGTTCCCTCTTCTCCCAACTCATATGTTCCTTGTACTGTTAACAACCTTGATCTCATTATGACACTCAATAAGAAAAAGAAAGATTGGATAAAGAAATATTACAAAATAATTCAAAGATTGAAAACTATAGCTGATATTCAACTACAAATTCAAGACATTATCAAGCAAGCCAATGTAGTCAACAACCAACTAGTAGACATTGAAACAATACTATTATAAGTAGGAGAAATGCACAAGATACAAATAGGATGAGACATCTATAACATATTAGAAGAACTATATACTATTATACATAGAGATATAAAAAAACAAGCACATCATATTCAAGTTCTACTAGCTGATAAACTAGATCAGTGTAAAGAAAGAGGAGTTGAAACAGTTGATGAACATGTCAAAATGCTATAAAAAGTATATCAAAGAATGAACACAATCTAAGACAAAGGAAAATGCAAAAAAAGTATTGTTTAAGATAAAGAAGTATTACTATACAAATACTACACAACATTGTTATCTGAACCAAGCAGACCATTGATGCCAGAACCAATTCTATTAAAAAAGAAGTTGATAATCTAGAAAAAACATTAAAAACATTATGATCTCTAATAAAGACCATATTATTCCTTTCTCCAGCACACTGCAAATTCATTTAACCTAATGGAGAACATTCAATATTGGAATAAAATAATAGCAGAATTCATCAAACAAAAACACAATATAGATATAAGTTATTAAGGATTTTTAATTAGAATATACATAAGAGGGCTACTATATAAACTGTTCTTTATAGCCCTAACTTTATGAGGAATAATAATCATCAAACCAATCAAGAAATTTATAGTATTATATATAGTGAAAGATTGAGCATTCTTAGATTAAACTGTTATAATTTCAGTCTTAGTATGAAGACAAACAAAAGATGACTCTTGTATGGAGTAACATAAGAAGACTTGATGGAATTCCTATTATAAAATAATCTACCTTATATACTACAGACTGTGATCTGTGTACACACTACAACTAACTTACTCTAAAGTCCATATACTTTCTATAAGGCCAATATACTGTTATTATATTATATAATATTATCTGTTTTGGAATCTTCTACAACATTTTCTTTTGTTACATGATTGTATGACTTATAACATCATACTCCTTTACTTAAGTCAAAAATAAATAAAATAAAAATAAAATAAAAAAGAATAAAAAGGAAAGAAAATAAAATTATTTTTGCCAATTTGTCTCCAACTTCCTTAAATACTTCTCTTCAAACTTTCTATCATCCCATCTATATAATATTTTTGCTATATATTTATCTAGTAACTTTCTCCTCCTAAATTTTCTTTTTTCCACTATTTTTAACTTCTCTTGTCTTCTTATTTCTGCACTCACTCTTTTCTCAAACTTTGTTACTGCTTCTTTTGTATTTTCCAAATTCTTCTCTCCCTCCCATGTATCATACTTTGCTATCAACCTCTTTTATTGTATCAAGTACTTTATTATTCCTCTTATTTTTATTGAATTTAATTTTTTATCCACCTTCCACTCTTCAACTTTATTTACTTCTATTAGTTTTGCTTCTTCTATCTTCTGCCTTTTCATAGATTCTCTATACCTCACAATCCTACTAATATTCACTACCAGATGAATCCTCATAGAGATTTGTTTGTTTCTTCATCTTTTCTTAAGCTTTCTTTAATGCTGCCTCTACTTTCTCTTATACTCTTTTCATTCTTTCTGCAAACTCTATTGATTTCTTCACTTTTCCTTTTCTTCTCAAGTTTGCCTTTATTCTCAACCCTCTACTATAATTTGCCATGAATATTAATACCTTTGCTGTTGAATGCATTTTATTGTTAACTACAAATTCAGCTGTTGCTAACCATTCTAGCTAATCTTTTTGTCTATAGTCTATGAAGAATTAAAGATACTGTTCCAATTCTTGATTTATTTGTTCTGTTTGTTTATCTGTTTAAGGATGCAAAGATGTTGACAGCTTTGTTCTAATTTCCAACAGTTCCTTGGTCAACTCCACTGCAAAATGTGGTCTTCTATCTGAGATTACACTCTCCAGTAATCCATGTAACTTCCACATGTTATCTCTGAATAACCTTACCAATCTTTCCACTGGTGTTCTCTCCATAGTTGCTACAAAGTGTATCATCTTTGACAACTTATTGCACATTACTAGAATCACATCTTTTCCTACTACTAATGGCAACTTTGTGATAAAGTCTACTATTAAATACATCTATGATTTCTCTAGTACTTTATTCATCATCAACTTTCCTACTGGTGTCTCTGTCCTATTCTTCATCCTTTGACACAAATCACATCTTTCTACATTTCTTGTTACTTCTGGCTACTAGTAGTTCTTTGTTACTAACTCTATTATTTTCTATCTTTCTCTATATTTGGCTACTAGCATATCATGGTGTAGCCAGATAACTTCCATTCTTAACTCCTCATCCTTCAGCACATACACCTTTTCTTTCTTCCTCACTAACTCTCCTTCTATTTTCAACTACTTTTATTACTTCTTCATCTTTCTCTCTTGCACTTTTTATCTTTTCTACCAATATAATTTCTGGTTCTTCTACTATCACCTCCATCATATCTCTTATCCACTTATCCTTTATTAATTTCTGATTTTTATTATCATTTTCCACTCTTACTTTCAGATCTAGCCTCCAACTCAACTTATCTGTTTTTTCTATTCTAACTTCTAACACATACTTCAAAGTAAAATCAAATCTAGACAAATATAAGACCCATCTGGCCTGTTTCCAATTCAACTTTTGCACCTTCATAAAATACTCCAAATTCTTATAGTCTGGATAGACCTCAAACTTAAACTTAGTGTTTTTTAACAAATTTCTCTATACTTCTAATCTTCTGATCACTGCTAACATTTCTTTATCATGAATTTTATAGTTTCATTCTATTTCATTTAATAATTTTGAAAGATAAGCCACTGGTCTCCATCTTCTATCTATATACTCTATTAATAACACTTCTTCCATTGTATAATCTGATGCATTTACCTCTATCCTCATCTTCTTATCTAAATCTAGAATTGGTTCTATAGTAAACCTTTTCTTTAATGCTTCAAACAGCTTTTCTTGTCTCTTACTGCCACTTTTGTTCTTTTCTCATCAAATCACACAACAGCCTTGCTATCTTTGCAAAATTCTTCACAAACCTTCTGTAATAATTAGCCAACTCCAAGAATTTCTGTATCTCTTTGACTGATTTAGAAACTGGCTAATCCAACATTTTCTTTATCTTTTCTTCCTCCATCTTTATTTCATCTGGTTCTATTACAACTTCTGAAAATTCTACTTCTTTTACCTTTTACTTATATATCTCTGGCTTTATATACAAATTGTTCACTTTCATCCTTGTCAAAACATTTTCAACTAGCTTATTATATCCTTCTTTGCTTTTTGTCCCTACCAACATATTGTTAATAAAACTTGCCACTTGTATCTTTTTGTGAAAGTACATACTCTCATAGGGTTTTTAAGCATGTAAGACCTCATTAGTGAGAAGATCTTATACTCCTAGATGACACCTCAGGATCTCTTGAATGAATATCCACTTGAGAGATAGTATGGTAGCTATTAATCAAACTAGATCTCAGGAAGATGAGGTTTTCAGAAGTATATATCACATTCTATATTCCATCCATACCCATTCTAACCCCTGGATAACTTGCACTTCCTCATTCACACTTCCTGACCTCTTCTAGTACAGATTATATCTGTCCATTTTACCTTAAATATTCTCACTGGTCTTGATTAACTCTATGGACATCTATTCCCTAATATCCAAGGATCACCAGGATCCAGGGTAACTTACTTAGTAGTTTACATTCTGGATAACTACCCTAAATAGCATACCTAGTATATAATCTGGTAGTTTACATTATAGTAGTTATTTTGAAAATTGACTAAAACTAGTACTACTCTTCTGATGTTAGCAATCATACATCTTGCTATCTTCTAGTGGCTTTTTTTACTTGCTAAGTCCCCAAGTCCCATTCTGAAATATGTGACCCATGTAACTAGTAGAAGTATAAAACACAAGCTGAAGCTGAAAGTTATCCTAATGTACCTTCTATATTCTCAGATAACATATAATTACTTATTCTAGACTTCTGAGATACTCTACTAGATCTCAGATAATGAGATGTGAACTATGTTTAATAATATGAAATATTACTACATTTGCAAAAGACTAGCTACAAAGTATAAGCACTTATGAGAACACTTTGCACAGTTATGAGCATTTAGATAGCTAAATAAGATAGAAGCATGTTAGATCAGAAGCTGATGGAGTTTAGAATGGATTCATAAATAGGGGCAACCTTATAGAGATAGTAAAGGAGAAATATAATGAGTACTTATGAGTGGAAAGTGACTATTAGTTCAATGTTGGATTACAAATAGAAAGATAACTATATGCTCATGAGACCTCAGAGAGCTTTATTATAGTTTTGGTTTCTATTTTCTAGATCTATTCTTTGTATTTTTAGACTAATATATAAGCTACAAGTAGAGAGGAGTAAGAAAGAGGATCCCTATTCAAATATCTCCACTCAAGAGCAGTTTAACCTCTATTTTATCAAGTAAACATTGCTAGTACCTACTATCACTTTTGGACAAGTTATAGAGTTTGAGCAGCATAGGAAAGGCTAGCAAGATAAGTATCAGTTAATATCTTCAATTGTAAGATTCAACTTGAGGAGTGTTTTCAAGGTACATCATCTGGAATGGATAGTGTTGTTAGAAGCTCTTAAGGAGCTCTGCAATCTATTTACTATATTTTCCAATAAAACTTGTTACATAGTATAAGATTCACTATTTAGGAGTATGTTGGCAAGGAAAAGCATTTACAAGTAGATGTTATTCATATATTCTTTTTGATATATTATTTTTTCTACTTCTTTTATCAATTTCTGAAGCTGATACTATTTCCTTTAAATTCTTTAGTGTGTAGCTAAAGGCTAATGTTACATAGTTCTTGTTATACTCTAGCATAATCTCTTTTCTGCTTGACTCTAGTCACCAGTGAATTTGTCAAACCAAAAAACATAACTATTGGTTCAAATAACCCTTTTAATATTATAAAGACCACTTTCCACTCATCTCTCTCTTTTATCTTTATATTGTTGTATCTTTATTTTTAAGTCTAGTTTTGTAAATATTTTCTTAGTTCCAATATTCTCAACAATATCTGAAATAAGTGGTAATAGATAATTATTTTTAATTATCCACTTATTAAGATATCAATAGTCTTGTATCTTCTTCTTATCTACTCTTGAATAAACTTTTTCACTTTCTTTCTTTCTTTTTGATAAGGGATAGATTTTTCCTTTTCTTAGTACAAATACCTTCTTCAAGTCAATTATATAGTTCTATATCTTTCTCATTAGTATTCTCTCACTTCTTTCTTTTCAAACACTTTAATTGTCAGAGTTAAAGACAGTGAACTCTATTGATTTCCATTTTCTTTTCTTTTATTATTTTATTTTATTTTGTTATGTCATGTGACACAATATCACACATCTGTCACAATTCACAGTCACACAATTACATATCATATAAAAGAATATAGAAGGTTTTAAAATAGGAATATTATTCTATATATCAACAGCATATAATATATATAGTATCATAGTATACTTGGATCCTTATATTTTATTTTGATTTTGATTTTTCTTTTATTTTCTCTGATTTGATTTCTCTTTTTATTTTATTTTATTTTTCCTTTATTTCTTGGATAATAAAGAGGTATGTGACCACAGTCACATGACATGATGTCATAAGCCTAAAATCTAGAAGAAGGAACTAGAAAAATGATGTTAAGGTACATATTAATGGCATATTTACCTTATGATATATATATTGTATATTCATAGTAGATATATGGATATTAGAGTAGGATTATTTATTGTTAGCATGGATTATATAGTATAGGAATATATCAGGAACTTCTTGTCAAGTTTTCTTGTGATTCCCACAAGATACTTTGCTCTTGAGTTTACTTAAGTAGTCTATTAGTTGTCTTGACTAGTAATTATCACAATATATGGCCTTTAGGGTAGGCTAAGATTAGTGTAACATGGACCAGTAGTCTAGGGTATATAAGATAAACACTCTTGTACTTGGAACTCCATTGAGTTCTCTTGTGTAAACTTTATACAAGGTTTCTCTTCTAATTTATCACTGAGACTTAAGTCATAATATTAATCTACTTGTGGAATTCTTTTTCCTTTTTTACTTCTTCTTATTTCTGCTTTTGCCACTCCAGTTTTCCTTGCTTTGGCCTCCACTGCTTTCTACACTCATCTAGACACATTGTCATTTTTATCTCTCTAGTTTTCCAATTGATCTCAGAATTGTGATAGGTAAGTCATAGTATTCCAAAGATTATATTCCACTTCTGTTCACCAATCACATCTATCTAGTCTGCTCCCTATAATAAGTATTAACCTCTACAGTGTGTTCTATTAGTATCTATATTTCTCACATATATTAGCCTCTCAATTTTCTTCAGCTTAAACCCTTTTCTTCTTGTGAATTCTGAACTCATTACCAACTCTGACACCTCATTATTTAACAATGCCTACACTATAATCCCTTTTGTGTATCTATCATTTCTAAACCAATCTTTACTGTTATCTTCCTCAACACTTCTTCATCTGTTTTTTTTACTTCTACTGGTTTTTCTTTCCTCTTCTTCTTTTATTTCTTTTATTCTTTGATTTTTTCTTCTCTCAGAATTGTCTTCTTATCTTTCTTGCTTATAAATTCCTCTAGGTCCAGAATATTAGCTTATATTATACAAGTAGCTAGTATATTGAACTTATTATAAGAGCTTAGTCAAAAACTATTAGACTTGCCTTCTCTTTTAAATTGTTCTAGTTGTTCAAATTGTCTCTGTATTCTATTCTCCTCCCTTGGCCTATTATTTCCCAACTTCTACAATATCTCACAATATAGTCAAATCCTCCACAATTATAACAATTTATCCTCCTGTCCATATCCATTATATAAAGATCTCTCTTTCTCTTTTTTCTTCTTGTCCTTGCAAAGGGTTTCTGACCACTACTGCATTTATTTTCTTTATCTCTTCTATTAGAACAGACCCTGTTGGCACCTGCTGTTCTTCCTGTCTCCTTGACCAGACCTAGGGAGAGGATAAATATAGCCTAAATCCTCCTTGATTATTTTCCATCTCTGTCTATTTCTGTCTCTGACTTTTACTTTCCTTTCTTCTCCTTAATCTCTCCTCTTCTCTTTAGTTCTCTCTCTAATATCTGTCTAAACTAGTAGTATATTCATACCGCTGTTCAATACTTCTTGGAGGTCTTTCTGTATCTATAAGCTTTCTTCTTATTACTTTATTTATCTCTCTCTTAAACTTCTTCATCAATGCTCTTCTCTCATATCTACTTTTTCTAGCTACTCTTCTAAACTCTTGAACGAATTCTTCCATTGTTATGATCTTAGACTTGGCTCAGGTTACAACTTAGACAAAGACTTGAGAAAGATATAGAAGTATGATCAATTGGTAAAGTGTAAGGATACACAATAATATCTATGCTATATATACTATGAGCCCATGAGGAATGTGTTCACAATATATGTTATGATTCAAGACTCAAAGTGTTAAGTCAAGAAACAACTCTTGTATTGGAGTGACACAAGAGAACTCGATAGAGTTCCTGATACAAAGTAGTCTACCTTATATACTATTACCCATGGTCCATGCTAACTACTGTGCACCCTACCCTAAATGACCATAAGTATAACATGAGGCCAGCATGTGTTGTCCATGCTGTATGACGTCACTTTTGTTCCAGAACCTTCTACTTTATTCTTCTAAGTCTTGTGATCAGTCTTGTGATTACGCCATCAACTTTTGACTGATGTGACAGCGTGACTGATAAACCCTAACCCGAGTTTGTTCTAAAAATAGAAAAATAAAAGAAAAAGAAAAACAAAAACAAAATAAAGTGAAAAGAAAGATAAAAACAAAGTCCACCGTTAATGATCTTGACAATATACAATGTACACAAGTCATAGAACATAAATATGAAGCAAGGACACCATATCTACTACATGAGGTGCTGACTGAGATACTTATGGTGCAGCCAATTATATTGTCATTTCTCTTGACCCTAGTCCACACTGTATCCAGGAGGTGTTGATTGTAACATCCATTATCTTTTCTCTTTATTCTACTCTTTTGAATTCTGCTACTTTGACTAATTCTTTATCTCCTCTCCCAAATTCCTTTATTACTTCTGTTAAAAAATTTTCTATTAATCTGAACTCTACTCCTCCCAACTCCAAATCTGCTATAAAATTCTTCTTCCAAACATCAGCTGAACTCTCTTACACATATGATAATATTCACTGGACCTGTTCTTCCACTAATACTCTTCTTATCCTCATTCTCAAATATAGTCTATATGCTATAATGAATCCTACAACTTTACTTGCCTTCCTATTGAACATTAGTGGTTTAGCCACCTTTATGTTAAATCCAATATTAGGATCAGATCCTTCTACTGCTACTACTTCTCTTCCCACTGTTATTATTGTCTACAAAGCTACTATCTATTCTTACTATATCCTTATTTGCTTTAAAAGCTGATTAAACTTGTGTTGACTCATGTTAGTATATATAGGTAGAGAATCAATAGGGGATAAAGAGAGTAGTAGTAGTGTTGGTAGTGATGAAGTGTAAAGTGGCAATAAAAAAAAGCTGGTGCTAGCCTCACTCTCAGACTTATATTCTGAACTTAAATTAATTTTTATATGTGTTAGTGGGCTCTCTTCTTATCCTATCTTATAATTTATACTGACTACTTCAACTACTGACTACTGCTTCTAAGCTACTGACTTGATTTAATGTCATATACTATCTGATATCTGCACATTTCCATCCTCTTCTGATGTGGATCACACTTTATTTCAATTACCTATCAATCCAGGAATCAGACTCTACATCCATCCTGCATTCTCATCAATCTCATAGAGTTCTGAGTGATAACCCACATAGTACCCAACAACCTGGAGTAGATACAGCAAGCAAGTATTATTAGATTAGCACTTTCATATTTAAAAATGATAGCTACCATATACCATTCTTCAGTCTGTTAATCAATTTAGACTTATGCCACACTTGCTATTTTACAACCTTCCAGAACATTAGCATCTGAGAAATATAGCCATGTGATAAACAGGCTAGACACAACACCATCTATTGAAGCCAAGGTTGATCATCTATATAGTACAAACTTCCAGCTTCCTAGAGTAAATTTCCAATCCTAGTCCTGTACTTCTGTTTTCCATACTATTTTCTGCAAATAACTGGCAAGTGTGAATTGCCTCTAATATTTAAGAAGACTGTTCTACTATAGACAAGGTTTTAAGAACACTTGTTGTTCTTCTATATATACTGGTCATAAGAAAACCAATAGTATAGATCTGATAATGGAAAAAGACAGTAAACATGTCTATATAAGGTTGATATGCTTACAAAGCACTAGTGGGCTTCAATGCAATGTGCATGACCAGACTTTTCCTGTCTAGCTTGGTATACTTCTTATGCCTAGAGCCTAGTAATTCTTCTTAACTAGAAGTGGTATTACTCTTAGTTAAGAATGATAAAGGAATAAGAGAGAAACAGTAGAGAAGACTCTGTGTTGAGCAGTCTCAGGAAAGAGTATTGAGTTCTAATGTTATGACTTAAGTCTTAGTATAAAGACAAAAGATGACTCTTGTATGGAATAACATAAGAGAACTCAAGTTCCTGTTACAAACTAATCTACCTTATATACTACAGACTGTAGTCTGTGTGCACACTACAACTAATCTACCCTCAAGTCCATATGCTTTCTATAAGGCCAATATGTTATTACTATACTATATAATGTCATCTATTTTGAAACCTTTTACAATCTTCTCTCCTATTACATGATTGTGTAACTTGTGACTGTCATGTATGACATCACATCATACTTCTTTGCCTAAGTCAAAAATAATAAAAATAAAAATAAACTAAAATAGAATAAATGGAAAATAGAAAAGAATTAAAATAAAATAAAGTCAAGTCCATTATTTACTACTCTAACATAAATGAGTTTATGGAGATATAAACATTAAAATGGAAGTATTATTACAATCACTACCTCATATTTGTCATAACTTGGACATGTGTTAGGGTTTGTTTTATCTTTGACTCATGTTTACTGTATCTTGTGTTCTCTTTATAATTTATTAGTTAGTGCCTTATGTAGTAATAGAGGCCTCTTCATGTTTTCATTTTCCTTATGCTTTCCTCATTGTTTCTCTCATGGATACCTTTCTCTTTCCTCATGATTAGTAGATATATATAGTTGTAGATATAGTCCTACATCTTTATACTTTACCTATATCTTTATACTTTACCAATTAATCATCTTCTTTACTTTTACTCAAGTCTTTGCCTAAGTTGCAACCTAAGCCAAGCTTAGGATCATAATACCAATAGAGGACTCATAAAGGTTTATAGGAAAGGAGAGGCCATTCTTGAGGAGAGAAAACAAAAGCACTTGGGTACTTCTTCAAGAAGTCCTTAATTGATAAAGATAGATCAATTAAAGAACTATAGGCAAATCTGGAGCAGTTTACAAAGATTTCTAACACATCTATGAGATATAACATCATGGTTCTAGCTGTCATGTGTTTGTATGACTTGTCATATGTCTTTCTTATATAATCATGAAACTGATAATAAAAGAAAAATAAATATGAAGATACTATAACATTTAGCAGATTAGTATCTTTCTTTATGATTAGCATGGGTTCTAGTCATTTCTAACCTTTAGACTTTTATAAAATGCTAAATAACTTGATTTTATACCCTATGTTTATATACTCTATACAGTTTCATTACAAAGAACTTCTAGTTATTTACAATTATTTATAGTCTACTATATAATACTAGCTCTCTTTCCATTTTATTTATTGACCTCTGAAATCTTGCTTACTTGTATCAACTTTTCTTATTGGAACATCAACCATCTACTATTGTGGTGACTACTAACCAAAGATGGTTGGTAGCTTACTAAATAGTCTTATTGCACAAAGAGTCTCAAAGGGATCATAAGAGAACTTGATAAGAAGTTCCCAGTATATTCCTACACCATATATTACTCTTACAAGTACTATATGTGATGTTCATGAGTCCAATATGCCCATACTACGAGAATAACCATGTATTCTGATGTTATACTTCTAGTTATTCTACAACCTTCCATCATACATGATTTGTGATCACATGTAAAAGTTAAATGGTTAGTGACATCACATCATGTGACATGCCTCTTTTTTTTTTTTTTTTAAATCAACAATTTATAATGCAGGGTGCAATGGCAGACCGCAGTAACTACTTAGTAGCTACAATACATTGATGGGCAAACTACATGCAAAATAAAGAAAAAGAAAAAGAAAAGAAAAAGAAAAGAAAAACTACCTAAAATTGCTAACAGGATCGTTACATTACTGTACTCTACTTTCGAAAGAGTTCCTGTTGTTTTTTACCATGCCACTCTCGATTGAAACAGTTGCACCAGTATAAACAACTATAGCTGTCCGCTTGATGGTCTCCTTTGCAGTTCATGCATTTGAAGACATGTGAACATAGCTCGCCTTCCTTGGTGGCCGAACGATTTAATTTCTTGTTTTCCATGCAACACCATGCTTTCTCTCTGTGGTGTTCAGTAATGTGAGCTCCATAGCACTTGGCACATCTGGAGATATGAGAGCAACAACTAAGTGTTGAATGTCCCCACTTCTAACAGTTCTTACACTGTGGGACTCCTAGGTTCATGTTGGTACCTTTAACAGTAGCAATGAATCTTCCAATGTTGACGCGACAATTGATAATGTTCTTCACCGAAGAACCACTCTGGGAATCCCAGATGTCCACTCAGACCACCACCATGTCTGATTTTGGAGACGCTTTGATGACGCAAGGTTTTGAAGCCAACACAACACCTTTGAACAGGTGGGTTTCTTTGAGAACACCTTCAATGAAATCAGGGGAGATGACGTCCTGATTGATTTTATAAGGAAGTCCAATAATCTTCATATATGACTTGGACTTTGGGAGATGTGGACTCTCGATTGAATTTGAGTCGACATTTTGCATGTTCTTGAGATAGTTCTCAATTGTTGTTAAATTGAGATCATTTGCCGGCTTACTAGTGATGATGATGATTCTATTGTTTGTACTTTGAATGAAATCTGTGACGATGTCTGATTTGGAGTTTCTCAGACATTTGTTGATATTAGTAATGTGATTATGAGCTGAATTGACAATCAATTCAGCAATATGTTTGGCCATTGGTATGATAACCTCCTTCCTAGATGGCCCTCTGGTTGTCATGTTGATCTTGGGTTTCCTGTTATCCCCTCCACTATTTTTGATTTTCAATACTTTTCCTACTTCATCCGCCAACAGAGCAGGAAATGCTTCTTTGACTCGCACAATGTCTTCAATGTGCAATAGATTAAATTTTGAAGCTTGCACATAAGACTTCTTCAAGTTCGAAGGTTTGGGGTCCTTCTTGGCAGTAGACTCAACGTTCTTGTTGGGAGGAGGTGGGGCCCTTGGTATATTTATGGTGGAAGGAGGAGCCACCTCTGCCTTCTGCAGAGGAGATAGGATATTTGACGTCGTCGTGTTTGAAGATTTGGTTAAAGGCTGGTTCTGCGTGTAATAAGGCATGATTTGATCTCCAACACATTTTCTAATGGTCAGATTCTTGTCTTTGCAAAAAGGGACTGTATCCCAATTTGCAGAGTATATAGTGTCAATTAACTTCCAAAGCTTTTTGACAATAGGTTTCACTTCTCTTTCCATTGGGTTCAGATGGTGTTTGATGAAACTCCTCATTCTCGTGAGGGAGTCGTATATCATTTTGGAATCTTTTACGAGAGTATCCTCTGATCCGAATATGGATAACGCATGGTGTGATCCATCCCAGTTGCCACTGATTGCTGGTTGTCCTTCACCGTAGCTTAATACTGAAGGCGCAGTAGAAGCTGCCCTGTTTTTGCCATTTGGTCCCTTATTATGTAATGGAACATGAGGCAATGGAACATGTTTACTTGCAGGAGTAACACGCAGTGTAGGTGAGGCAGGAGCTTGTGGAGGATCCATGCTCCAGTCCATGTCCAAGTCCTCCTGAGGCCTCTGGAAGCCAGGGTTTAGAAATGGACTGACGAAAGGCAACGACTGTTTCTTGTTGTTGGCTTGTTTTGGTGCCATGCTTAACTCGCTCGTGGTAGTAAAAGAAGATGAAGACAGTGTAAATCACTACTATTTCCTATGAGCGCTAACCACACAAGATGGTGGTAGGAGGAAAGAAGCGTTTTGTGTGACATGTCTCTTCATCATCCAAAAGAAGAAAAAGGAAAATCAAATCAAGAAAAATAGATAAAAAGAAAAGAGAATCAGAATATAAGGGTTCAGAGCATACCATGTCACCTACCTTGAAAAGGACATTTGAATATTATATCTTATGAATGTACTGCAGATTAACCAGCTACTGTAATACTACAGTAGCAACCACTTTGTTATAAATTCAACAAATAATACACTGAGTGTAATCAATTTCTTGGAGCAAACATCTAACTGGAAAGTTCCAGTGCATTGTAATTTATCTAACTCAGAGTTGGCTATATAGCTGAACTATAGTTATAGCATATTAGAATGGTTTACACAACAGTTTCTGATTATGAATAACATGACACATGATAGCAGCGAAAAACACACATCATTCTTTACATTCTGATTCACTGAGCCTGCGCCTCCTATACCGATGAATGAGAACTATCTCCCAGGACAAATACATAATTCATACCTGATCAACAAACTCCTGTGCCTCCTCTCTTTTAATAACACGTATCGAAGAGACCTTCTGATTGTTGAACAAAACGCCATAAAACTTGTCTGCAGTAACAAGCATCTCTGGCCGGAATGTTGTGGTGATGAATTGAGCTCTTGAAGCCAAGGATTGAATCATTGAAGCTACAGCTGTTCGATACTGTGCATCAAGGTTTGCATCGATCTAAATAGGCTTGACTCCTTGTTGCAGAATCCTGAAGCGAAGAGACAACTCACTTCATCAAACAGATAGAACGGTGCAGGGTCGCATTTTTGTATGGCGAACACTTAAGACACGTCAAAGTTCATAAATATCCTGCGCAAAAATGTACGCACCTGTCGCCAAAGCCACTAGAGATTTTTGTCCCCCCGAAAGTTGCTGGATACGCAGCCCCTCGTCTACCTTCGAATTGAACGAAACCTATGATGTTATAACATCATCAGCTCACTGCCACCATCTAATGGCACCATGACGAACCCACCTTGATCGACACACCCGTATAATTATCGATTGTACTCTGCTGCGTCTCTGCATCTTCATCGTCCACCTCGTCCCGATCAATCCGTCTCTGGATGATCAACCTTCCCCGCCCAGCAGGAACGAGTTTCTCAAATACATCCTCAAAATTTTTCGCCACCTGCTTGAAAGTCCTTTCAATCGCCTCATCCTTCCTCTGATCGAGTACCTGCACAAGATCCTCGATCGATTTAGCCGACTTATCCAGCTCCTCTCGACGTTTCAACAACTGGTCGCGCTGCTTCGTAAAATTGCTGTACTGCTCGAACGCCTTTTTGTTGACATGAGCAAACTTCTTCAATCCTTCATTGACTGTGCGCAGTTTGTTCGCAAGCTGGGCAACTCAACAGGGTCAAGGGTGAAATTGAGAGCCTTTGCAATGTACAAGTACATACCTTGTCTAATCGTTCGTTGATATACTTCTCGAATGCCTCTTCAGGGAGTACACCCAAATCCCTCACATTCCTACTACATTCCTCCTTCCGACTAGTCAGCATCTGTCTCTTCGTGAGGTATCGCTCCGTCGTTTTCTGTTGTTTCGACATGTCTCGGCTATCTTCCACCTGCTGATTCTGGACCTTTTCTAGTTGTACCCTTAGTTCCTGTATCTGGGAGGCCGTACTCTCCGCCTCCTTTTCCATACCTACATTTCGTCAGAAAGGAATAAACCCAATAAGAACCGACGTCACTTTTAACTCTCTGTCTTAGGGTATCGATGGACGTATTCAAAGCGCGAAGTTCTCGAGTCCTCGACTCCAAATCGTCTGCCACCGTTGTTCCATCATTAACCGGATCTCCCAAAACCTCAATTTTCGCTTGAATATCCTCTTCCCTCCGACGTAAGCTTTCCTTAAGTTCGATCTCAATTGCGTTCTTCCGACTTTCGACCTATGAACCTCTGAATCAACAGATGGCTCAGAACTTCGCAAAAGTAATGATAACACACCTGATTCCGCCTCTTACTGAATTCCAAAATCTCCTTTTTCCTTCTTTCAACCTCCTTTCCCAGAGCAACAATCAAGGCCTCCTCTTCTCGTGTCAATCCATTCAACATCGGCGATGCCAATTCCTGTTGATATCCCTTGACCTTGGTTAGTAATGAATGCTGTTCCATCTCCAACTCATCTACGTCCATCTCCAACTTGACAATCCTTTCCTTAATTCTCTCCCTCTCTCTATTCAGTGACATCCCGTCTTCCGTAATCCTATCCCTTGAATCCCTGATCTGTCCTTGCTGCCCGTTTAGTATAGTGATCTTTCCAGCAAGAGCCGTGATCTCTTGTTCCAATCTCGATGTCGCTTGTTTGACTTCATCAGATCGTTTCCGGTCCGCTTCATGCTTTGCTCTCCAGGTCGTAACATTCTTGATCCCCTCTATCCTGGATCGACGAACATCATGGTAACCACCAGTTAGCGCACCCTTCCTATCGACCTTGTCACCATCGAGCGTGATCGTATTGATACCATGGCTCCTAACGTAGGATGCAGCAATCGTCAAATCTTTGCACACACAGCTTTTACCGAAGATTTGTCGGAATGCCTTATCGTACTTGGAGTCGTATCGCAATTTTTCGAGAAGAGGTTCACAATCCGCTTCGTTCGGCATTATGGGGCTCCCAGGATGGAGACGATTCAATGGCATGAATGTGACTCGGCCTGTCTTTTCCTTCAACATGACATCAAGAACCTGAGAGGCAGTCTCATCTGTATCGACCACCACATGGAATAAACTAGGGATCATTTGTTCCAGCTTCAGAACATTTTGCCGAAAGGCGTACCTGTTACCTGCCGTAAGCTCAGCCGCAATGTTGTACCTGTGATCGATTACTTCAAATAAGCGGTACAATGGCCCATAAACCCCGGAGAGATTATATCGCTCGGCGATACTGTCAACGGCACGCAAACCCTGTCCAGTATCCTATTCAAAATATGAGACATTTGCCGAGTATATGCGGAAACAACATACCTTATCCATCATACCAGCAAGAGCTCGCTCTGCCGTCCTTAACTCATCCGATGCACGCTTGACCAAACTATCCAACTTTGTGTCCTCCCTCCATAAATCCTTCCTTTTCTCTATCTTCTCCATCTGTTGCTCCTTCAGCGCTGAAATCTCCTCACTCAACTCCTTCGCCCTCCTCCTCCCCTCCTCTATCTTTTCCTGCACTTCTGTCATCTGATT
Organism: Leucocoprinus gongylophorus; assembly: GCA_022457215.2. Lineage (NCBI taxonomy): Eukaryota > Fungi > Basidiomycota > Agaricomycetes > Agaricales > Agaricaceae > Leucocoprinus > Leucocoprinus gongylophorus. The sequence goes on from JAJOHK020000163.1 coordinate 36,366, forward strand.
CCGCAACTCTAACTCTGACCTTCGTGCCTTTTCAAGGTCTGCCTTGGTGGCCCCGAGAGCGCCAGCTTGTCCAGCCTGATAACTGGACATTGAAGTGATCTCACTCCGTAAGTAATCATCCCGTTCAACTTTCGTCCTAAACTTTGATACACGCCCTTGTTTTGCAAATAACGTATTAAGCCTTGAGCTGGCTTCATCGTATTTCCGCTTCTCGGACGACTCTAGGTTCCGCTGCTCTTCCCAACGAGGCAAGAGATCGTTGAGGGCTGCCTCTTTGGCGCTAATTTCACACCTAGTGTTGTGTAGCTCGACTTCTAACTCTTCGCGTTCCCCTCCGGCGTTCTGACCTGCCGCCTTGAGGTCCTCGACGAGACATTCCAACTCTGTCCTTGAACGAATGAAGTCAGTAAGCTCTGTCTGAGCATCTCGACGCGATTGATTGATCGATTCAAATGAGTGACTTGCTTCCGATATTTCTTTCTCGAGACTCTAGAGGATCTAATATAAGATTTGGGTCATACCGGTAAGATAAAGAAGCATACCTGGATCTCTTTCTCTCCGACACTGTATCTCTCACGGCGTATACTGGCACCATGGAGTTCCGCCTTCCTCTCGTCCTCAATTTCGGCAAGCGTCTCCGTGACCTCCTCCAACTCACGCTGATACAGTGCATACTCCAAACATCGCCTCTCCTTATCTTTGTCCTGGAATTCCTTCAGCTCCTCCTTTTCTTCCTCTAGCTCTTCCAATCGCGTCTCGATATAGTCCAGTAGTTCATTAATTTTTGACCGTTTCGCATCCGTCTCGGCCATTATACGAAGGGATTCGGCACGTCTTTGCTCGTAAACTTTGGTGCCAGCAACCTCCTTGAGCAGAGCAAGTCGCTCATGGTCTTTGGCATTTGTAAGCGCAGTAATCTATCAGTGCTTCAGTGCCACCACCGTTTCAGTCAGAATCAAGACCCACGCGTCCTTGGGGGACAATATAGTAAGGGTTTGACTTGCTGAAGCCGGCACTCTCAAGCAAGTTCATGACGTCGGCTTTACTGGCGCTCTTACGGTCCAGACTGTATTCATCCTTCTTTAGGCCGATGGTTCTCCGGATGATAACTTCCTCATGACCAGTGGGAAAACGGTTGTCGGAGTTGTCAAATACGATCTCGACTGAGGAGAATCATTTTACGCACGAACAAATCAGAGCAATTCAAACGTACCATATGCTGAAAGTGTAGTCGTAGTAGAAACACCCTCGTGTAATAATGCTTGCCGCTCCTCCCTGGACATGGACGTGTAAGCATCAGAGAGCACAAACCGGATCGCTGGTCAAGTTTGAATCAAACAGGGAACTGTTGTATATATCGACGCACCAGCAAAGAAATTGCTCTTCCCGGAGCCATTGCGACCAACCACAACGTTGTGCCGAGGCGAGAATGGCTCTATCTGCGTCTGGTCACGATCTGAGAGCAGTTACAGAACGGACGTATAGATCCATAAGCAATACATACACGACTTGAATCCCTGGATAGTGAGGGTCTTTATGTACATTTCATACGACCTACAAAGTTAATGAATAGCTTCGCAAAACACAGTGTGACAGTCGCGTTCTGTCACGAACTCCTCAGAGGAGAACATATTCTTAGATGCCCCAGTTCCGTGGGGGGCACCGTGGCATCATCGCAAGGCCCATAGACAACATGCATATAAAGGTCCTCTCTTTTCTACTCTTTTTGCAACCTGT